>BPLS01000152.1:535127-564006 GCA_019656275.1 Rhododendron kiyosumense | reverse complement strand
AGAGTTAACTCTTACATGGAAGAGTTAACTCTTACATGGAAGAGTTAACTCTTACATGGAAGAGTTACAAATCCGAACTACTAATTTTTCCAATAGACGATCTCCATTTAGACTGTCTCGTCTAGTCCAAACGTTTGAACTTGGGAGGATCCTGACCTGTTCAAAAATTGACTAACTCAAAATTGCTACATGTATTCTTGGAAAAAAAAAATTGTAAGGCTGTTCAATTAAACACATGGCATGGCTGTAGAGTCGAGCCTAGCGGTGGCGACTCCAGAAATACATAAAATTAACATTGGGTCATTCTTAAACTTAAAGTTCGGGGAAAATCTTAAATAAACATATATATTGGTGAAATGACTTCTAATCTATTTTTAACAAATCACATATCAAAAGCTCATGGAGTAGACCTTTAATTAATAATTAACTGATACCAAAACGCATATATCAGTAATATTTTTCCGGACTTCAGAAAAAAAAAATACTACATAACTACCCAAAATTCTACGAATTGCATACAATAAATTTTCATATTTTGGAATCATTGCATAATAGCTTCATTATTAATAGTACCAACCACTTTCTTTTTAATACTATATATACATATGTAACCAAGCCATTATTGTAACCCTCCAATTTTTGAAACATTAATAAAATATTCAAGGTGAAAGTACATAAACACCCCCTCAACTATCATTGATTCTCATAAACACCCCCTCACATTTAAAAGCGCCCATGGAGACCCCCTCAACTACTCCCGTTACCCAAGTGACCCCCTTCCATCTTAGAACCGTTTGCTGAGAGGTCACACGTCAGTAATTTAGGCCTTTTTTGGACAAAAATGCCCTTTGACAGCTATATACATCTTCTTCTTCTCTCTCTTTGATAGCTATACACCCTCCCTCACCTAATCCTTTCTCTTCCCCATTTCCTCATCTCAGCCCACGATAGACGACGATGCACAGTCGCCACCACCACCCCCCTCCCCCAACAATCACTGTGAGGTACGACTGTCGGAAGATATATAGTTGCTTTGTGGAGAGGCATGGCTCTAGGAAGAGGACACAACGGTGCTCATCAACACCGACGATTCTTGCACCCAGCCCATCGGCCACAACATCCGTCGCGTCTTCTTCGATCTATAGTGGTAGCACTCGTCTCCCTACCAAGACCGACAAAGACGACTATATAGGTTACCAGTTCGATTCTTGTCGGCACCTATCCTCAAGATATCCTTAATTTCATATCAAACCCGACAAAACACTCACATCCTCCATCTGTTACAAAGCTAAAACTTTCATTATTTTTTAGACTTCACCACAGGTTTTCTTTAATTTCAAAATCAGACCTCATACTCATCTTTTCCCAATTTCCTTTGATTTTGAATCTTTATTTTTCTGAGAATGAATCATTTTTTAAAATGATTAATCTAACCCAGTTTGTGAAATAAACGAATTTATGTTGGTAGTGATGCTGGGGAAGGTAGGTCCGAGAGGAGGTGGTGGCTGGTGGTGGTGCTTTGCTGTGGTCTGAGATGAGGACATCATTTGGGGGAGAGAAAGGGGGGATGGGGATCAGATGGTGTATATGCCTATATGGGTGTTGATGGCACATCGTACACGGGCCAGAGGAAAATGGGTTTCAGATTTCTGGTCCAATGGTTTTGGAACCATGTGATGAATTACCTCAACCATGTCTTTATCCACTGCCACCACCATTGTGTGTGTGTGTGTGTGTGTATATATATAGAGAGAGAGAGAGAAACGAGAAGGAATTAGGGGAGGGAGGTCTGGGTTTGTTCAATAGGAAAAGAGAGAGGGAGACAGAGACAGAATTGTTTGTTGGCCTGTATAATAATAGAAAGGGTATATTCGTCAATTCGTCCATTCCGTTAGCGGAGTTTGTCTTTTTTTCGTTTCCAATAGTTGAGGGGATCTCCATGGGCGCTTTTAAATGTGAGGGGGTGTTTACGAGAATCAGTGATAGTTGAGGAGGTGTTTATGTACTTTCACCAATATTTAAATGACAATTTTTTCAAAAGGTCTTCATAGATGTACTATGTAGAGACTCATATTTTCGGAGATCGTTTAAAGGTTTTATTAATATTAGAATATGGAATAAATGAGGAATTTTTTTGAATTATTTGATTTGGGTTCAATGTGGGAAGGTTGTTTGTAGAGGAGTGCATGTGTAATTTGTGATTGTGTGAGTGTGTGTGTGTGTGTTTGTATATATATGGATGTGTATGTAGGGGTGAGAATTCCCCAATTCTGTCTCTATCATCTCCTGAACTCTCTCTCGGCTCCCTCTCGGCTCCCTTGCTCTCTCACCCAAAATTCTACCAAAACTCCACCAAGATCCACCTCCATTCCGCCCCTTAACCGTAGTCTTGTGCTCGAATTTCGTGGGTCTCGCGAGGAGGAGGAGTATTTGGATGATTTCAAAGTTTGGAGAGCTAGGGCTTGCTCAAATCGCGTGGGTTTCAATCCTTGACTTGAGGTAGGGATTTCTTACTCTTGTTATGAGTTTATGTGATGATTATGTGCCTAAATCGTGCCTTAGATTGTTGGATTTTGAGTTTGTGCTCGTTCTTAGTTTTCTGCAAAATCGTGCGCTGTAATGCAGTGGTACCGATACCACATTTTTGAGGTATAATTTTTGAGGTACCAATACCTTGTTTCAAATTGCTCTCTGGATTGTCGTGGTACCGATACCACATTTTTGAGGTATCGGCACCAACTGTTTTCGAGGTACCAATACCCTGACTCGGATTGCTCACTAGAGTGTCATGGTACCGATACCTACTTTTTGAGGTATTGGTACCAATGACTTAGAAAACTATTTTTGAACTTCATTGCTTATCCGTCGATTGTGTTGATCTCCAATCACTTATAACACTCTCCAACCACACTCTAATCATCCCTAAGCTTGATTACTCAGGTTCCAATGATTCGATGATCGTTCCAATCCCTTCGATACTTGATAAATGTAATCTTAATACCGTTGTAAATGGAAAATGTACCGTAAGGTTGTTTGGGTGTACCGTAGGCTATGTGAGACATTATGGAAAGTATAATTGATAGATGTAAGCTTTTTCTAGTGATCCGAGTGATAGTAGAGTAATGCGTGTCCGCATGACTCATTTATCTTTCAAACTCCTTTGGCGCTCGTTCCGTGAGAATTAAGTATTGGTACTAGCGGGTAGCATGCCGTTGAGTTGTGATGGGTTGGTGTGATACGTGGGGTAGTGTGATGTACGTAAGGGAATGGTGTAAACTTATCTACTTGTTGATGTTATGCCATGATTGATTGTTTCGGAATGCTTTGAAACTTTATTGACCTATCAATATGTGGATATAACGAGGTCGTATGACATGTTGTGTGAATGATATAGATTGGTTATATTTTGAGCATGAGGTCATATTAAGGATTGTAAAATGGGAAACTAGAAATAGAATGATACCATAAATATGAAGAAAGCCACGGATCCATCGAATGGTGCGATGTCGGAATGTTCCTAATGGATGCACGGGGTCCCAAATGCCCGGACAAAAACGAAATGTTCCTAATGGATACACGGGGTCCCAAATGCCCGGACAAGAACGAAATGTTCCTAATGGAAGTACGGGGTCCCAAATGCCCGGACAAAAACGAAATGTTCCTAATGGATGCACGGGGTCCCAAATGCCCGGACAAGAATGAAATGTTCATAACGGATGCACGGGGTCCCAAATGCCCGGACAAGAATGAAATGTTCATAACGGATGCACGGGGTCCCAAATGCCCGGACAAAAATGAAAGGTTTCTAGTGGACTTAAGGGGTCCCAAGGCCCGAAATCGTTTTGAAAGGGAAAATGGCTAATGCTTGAGAAATACAAGACGGGTTGATTGGGTACTTAAGGATAATTTAATGGTAGGCTCGTATTGTTTTGTTGGAAGATATATTCATTATCATTAGCACCTTTAGGTCCGTGTACACATTTATTATTACTTTCATATTACTATTGGTGTGTGATCATCTTATATACTTATAGTTTGAGGCAGAATGGGTATTCATACGAGAGTCTAAATCTTTAAATCGCATAGCGATGGACAAGTGACAGTTGAGGACAAGTGGTGGTTTAGTTAGGATGTTTCAAGTTGGTTCCTACCTCTAGTTGGTGTGTGAGTTATTGAGGATACTTTATAAAATTCTGATTCCCCTCCTTTGTTGTAAAGCGCTCACTCATGATGAAAGACCTATATCTCTTATCGAATTCTATTTCATTCATTCACTTTGGATCCATAATTCATTGCATTTTCATATAACTTGTGTATAGAATTTCCTACTGGATTAGTGTAGCTCAACCTATTATTTTCAGGTACAACACAAGGGCGCAGTCATGGAAAGTACGGGGTGCATGCAGATATCACAGACTAAAGTTATTTTCGGAAGCATTTGACTATCTTTGTAAATTAAACTGCATTGTATCCTATTTTCTATTAGAGAACTTTGTAATTTTATTGGGTAAGTTTGTGGAATTGGGAACTGAATTACCTTTAGGTTATTAATTGTAACTCGGTGAGGATTTAAACTATCAAATGTTATTATTATTTAAGTTGAAAATCGAGGGCGTGACATACTAAATCACTCTTTCAAAAGCAAATGGCATCATATATATATTACAACCATATCGAATTTAATTCAAGTTTTCAAATTTGTTACAATTCCCAAATAGACTTTAGACTTCAAAATAAAGTTAACTTAAATTAGTCAAAGTGATTACGCATACGGAAACCAAGGTTCTTTACCTTCGTCCACAACAGGGTTGAACTCCGTTGGGTCGTATGGCACTTCTGTTCCGTCTTCGGTACCTAGCATTTGAATACTAGGGAAACGTAGTTTCATGAGCGATTGACGTTCAATAGCTAAAACCTATTTGAAACCCATAATTTACAAATAACATGAATAAAGAGTGCAATGTAATTAACGGTGCTTTGATTCCTATTCTACTCTTTTAACCAATGTGAAATCTAGCATCTCTCCCTTGAGATCCGTCGTACCCTTAACCTCCAGCATAAGGCAAGCCTAGTGTAATTTAGACCGCTCCTTGTTGTTAAGGTCCCAAAATAGATCCGTAGTGGGTCACACAGGTCGCATATAACACAGTTCAGTTTACAAGTACACATGAAATGAGCTGATTCCATAAAAAAGTCTTAGAAACTATGTTCAGCCCTTATAATTCTTTGAGAAATTCAAATATAATTAATAAATTTCTCTACACAGTCTTAAACATATTTTACGAAAAAAATCTCTAGCCCATGCATATACCTCTAGTCTGGTTTTGAGCTAATGTATTGTAGGTGTTCAATTGTGAATCACCTAGATTAATGGGTGCTCATAGTATAAGACCAAGTGTTGAAACGAAAAATAAAATAAAATTACTACAAACTATATTCAAAATAAAAATAAAAATAAAAATTGGGTGTTCAGATGACCACTCATACTTACATGTAGAGCCACCTATGCAGTTGGTTTTATAAGTGTTACTGTTTGGTTCGGTTTTCGCTTTTTAGAAAACTTAAATGACGGTTCGGATTCGGTTTTGGACCGTGTCACGCCCTCGATTTTCAACATAATTTAATATCTCATTTCGATAAAAGATCCTCGCATAAGGTAAATAATACCCAAAATGATTTCCCACCTGTTTAATTTACAAACCAAGTTCCCAAATTTAAAGAATTACAACCTTGGCACCATGGCCCAAATTAACTAAACACAAGCACGAGTGTTTGGAAAATTATAAAACTTAAATCAAATGATAACCCAAAAGTGAGTTAGTTACAAAGTCATCTTTAACCGAAAGTAAGTCTATTACATAGATGAGAAAGTAACTAGTCAAATTAGCTTCCAAAAATCTTCATGTCGAATCACCCCATAGCATATAATCTACTGCCCGGCATTTAAACCTGAAAAGAATGATTTTGTTGAGCTACACTAGCCCAGTAGAAATTTCTATACTCAAGCTATATGAACATGCGATGACATATGAACTGAGACTGAATGAGTGTCAATAAGTGATTACAAGAAACAATGATTAACCACCAAGAACAATCGGACCACGACTACAACATTCTAAACTTCTTAAAAAAATATTCCTTGTTATTCTCACATCAAACTAGCAGCTTTAATAAACTCGCATCAGTTTACATCAATCAATAATCAATCCTCATCGTTTCTCGTATGATACCACAATCTTTCTTGTTTTCACCTTGTTCGTCATCAAACCATTTTTTCATAAAACTTTAATTTTTGATTTCCAAAACAATTTTTGGGAAAACTCAAGACCACTTTAGGTCAAACTCCGTTGATTCAAGTTTGAATGCCGGAATCCGTTGATTTGTGCCCAAATACCGGCTCCGTTGATTCGCTCAAGAATACCGGAGGATTTTCAATAAAAATCCTCTTTTCAAACAAATTATTTTTTTTTTAATAAAATCTCAATAGAATCAACCTTTCATTCACTTTTTCAGCAGCCACAATCTTAGTTAACAAACAATCCAAACGTCAACATAAACTTCCATAGTCAACCATAATTCTGTTCATCAAGCGAGACATTCAACTGTTACCACCCCTTGCGTCACGTTGAATTCTCTTCACCTAGGTTTCCACATTACCACACCTTGCGTTGCGGGCCCTCTAGAGTCTCCGCATTACCACTCCTTGCGTTGCAGGACCCTCAATTCAAAATTTACAATTCAAGTAAACATAAAAGCATTATCAAACCATATATATAAGCAGACGTCACTTTCCAAGTCACATTCGTTCTTATATCATTAGAACAATGCATACAAACTCATAAGTTCACACGTTTTCCCGAGGTCATAGTCTATCATTCATCATCATTCAAGGTATTACACACTCACAACATGTCCTTGTGTACATTATTAAATACCTTAGGTTCACGTTATCCCTTAAAGTCCGTCTCGACGCCCTACGTCTCATCCTAATCCCACAACAACTCCTCGACATGCCACCTGCTAGGTTCTAAACAAGAATCTATAGAATGAATACCAAATGAACTTAGGATAATCAATCAAAGTGAAGAACGGAGATACAAGTTAACCTATTCTCTTCCGGACCACTGGGCAAACCCCTATCGACCAACCATGCACCCTACGATATACTTGATAACCGACGATATTCGATAACAACTCCACGGTACGTCCGTCAATCCACCAATCACTACGTCATACTATAGCACTTAACAAGTCTATATCAACCAATGAGACATGCCACAACATCCACTTCAATAAACTAAAAGCGTAAATAATGTACGGTTATCCTAATCGTTTAATATTCCACTTTATAAGCTACGACAAGAGCCTAAAGAGCTCGATTGGTCAATGACTCTTTTGAGGCACAAACAATTGAGTTTGGAAGTGATTTGAAGCTATTCAAAAGATGTTTGAAGTGTTCGAGATTCAAACGAACACGAAAATGAACAAAGGAACCAAATCTGTCCGGAACAAAAAAGGGGGTATTGATACCCCAGACGGCGGTATCAATACCTGGCCAGAATCTGGTCCAGAGAAGAGAGGGGTATCGATACCCCTTTTGAGGGTATCAATCCCACGGAACTTTTCTGCAGATTTTCAGCTTTTCAACAACGAAATTCCAACAACAACGACGAACCACAGTACGATCAAGGCACATAATCAACCCATAAACACATAAAGAGAGTAAGAAATCCTTACCTCGAATACCTTAGCCGAACCCCACGAGAGATCGAGCCCTAGCTTCCAAAATCGACTCCGAGAGCAATACACCTCCACCGAGCACTAACCAACGATATACGAGCTCCAATACGCGCATAGATGATGGATTGGAGGTTGATTGTCTTGGGTTTTGAGTTTGGGGTGGAGTTTTTGAGTTATGGGGGTGAGAGAGGGGAGGGAGACCAGGAGTTAGAGAGAGAGTAGGAGGAGTATTTTACTCCTCTACATCCACACCCACACATATATATACTAACACACCTCACAAATTGCACAGACACCCCTCTACAAACAACCTTCCCACATTGACCCCAAATTGAATAATTCAATAAATCCCTCATTTCAATCCCTAATTCAAATAATCACTAAATAAACCCTTTTTTTTTCTTTTAAGCCAATTAATAAACATTTCAATAATTAAAAATTTTACGGGTCTCTACAGACCGAACCCAACCGGATTTTACTAAATATTATACATCCATCTATATATCTAACCTTGTAATAAAAGAACGTTAAAAGGGTTGGAAATTTTTGGTCCAATTTTTCCAATTAAGTCCCCGGATTGGAGGGGCTCTAGGCTATCTTCTGGGGGTGTTTTCGTAAAACCATTCCTCACCTCTTTTGGCCTCCCCCTCTCAGTACCTCCATCACTCTCGGTCCCCGCCTCCACCATCACCTCCGGCCCAAGACCATCCAAAACACCCACCTCTCCTCTCCTCTTCCACTGCACCACTGTTTACATCCTAAAATGTGCCACCCAATAAGAAAATTACACGTGGCACCGAATGATGCGTTGGCTATACGAAACATATCCCAAATTGAGTACCAATTACAGAGGATTACGGGAATTGAGGGGAATACTATTTTAATGATAAACGGTGTCATTTTGGTTTGAACCGATGTCGTTTGGGTAACAATTAAATGATGGTTTAGAGAGTGATTAGATTTAACCGTTGATTGAAGCTTTAGGATCATCAAACAGTACCATCACTGCCTTAGTTTATAATTGAAATTGGATGCAATTGCAGGGAATCATTTGGGAAGCCAGACGTGTTATATTAATTCATGTTGCTTGAAAATAGGGAGACCACGATCCAAGAAGTAGCCACGAACACCATTATCGAAGCATGCAGAGGAAGGAAGAATTCTAAAAATATCAATGTAACTGTTCGAAAACCCCTCTCAACCGTTTTATGTGGCCAACGTGGGCATCAATCGAAGACGTGGAGATCGAAGGCAAGCCTAGCATCTATAAATAGAGGAGTAAAGCAAAGAGAGAGATCCCCACAAAAAATTCATATCATCTGACAATTCATATAAAATGATTGCTCAGAGATCTATCTTAGATTAGTTTTTTAATTTAGAATAGGATTTTTTGGTAAGTTGAAGGCTTATTTGCATATAAGACTACTTTTGATTAAATTCAAGTTCTCTTATTTTCTTGTAAGTTTTTTCTTACCAAAGAATAGTCGTTTGTAAGTCCACTTTTGATTAAATTCAGTGTGCTTATATTTCTGCATTATTCTTGAAAGAGTATTAAGAGTATTTGTATACAAATTTACCTTTGATTAAATTCAGGTTTGTTTGTGTTCAATTATCAATTCTGATTCGAAGCGCTCAATCTTTTATTTGGTTGATACCTTAAGGAAAAATCCTCTTAGTTGAGGTAATCGAACAGATAACACAATTACCTAATTTTAATTAATTGTTTCAAATCAATTTGAAAAGAGTAATTTCTTCTTTGAAGTTATTTCTTTTCTGGCACGCCCGCACACAATCATTTGCCATTTGATTAAACTAATTCAGCCCAAACAATTTTTGGCACGCCAAGTGGGACCCGAGGGTGTCAAAATGCCAAGGTTTCTAAAGCAAATAGGAACACCCATTGGTGATCTAGCCCCAGAAGAACAGGCTGCGCCAGAACAGGCAACAGAGCTAGGAACGCCTATAAATCATGTTTTTCCTCAATTGTCTTTGGAAATCGAAGAGCCTCTTTATGAAGAGCCTTCTTACGAAATACCTCCTCAGGAAGTGCCTCCAAATTTCCAAAGAGGACAAGCCAGTAGCAAAGACCACGATAGAAATGAAATGTTTAGAGAAATGATGATAGCTTTTCGAGAGATGGCTCAAACCCAAAGAGCCATAATCAAAAGCATAAGAAATAGGTTGCCTAACATAGAGCAAGCGAGAAATAGTCCAGGGGATATTGGGCTAGATAATCATGCTAACTCAAGCACTCACCAAAGTCCCTTCGAAGGAAGGCTTGGAGAGGAAGTTGGTAAAAGTAAAATGAGGTCTAGAACAGGTAAGAAAAAGATGTATCCAGAGGAAATACCACAATCTTGGTACGAGCCTGTGAAACCTACAAAACCTATCCTGGAAATTCCAAGGCAATCTGATGGTGTTACCATTGGGGTTCAAAAAAACACTAGGGAAAGGCAGAGTGTTAATCCTCTCTTCGAACCCACACTTGGGGACTGGGAGGATGATACAAAGCCAGAATTGGTTTATAAGCCTGAGAGAAGGGGTAAAAACCCACAAAACCCTCGGCAAAATGCCCCAACTACCAAAAATCCCCTCACAACAGCTTATGGAAGTCATAAGTCTGTTCGAACCAATGATGCATTTGACAAAATGCAACAGCCACCGTATGGAAGATTTCCTAGAGAGAAACAAAGGGATTTAAACGTGACAAATAGAGTTTATGAAGATGGTTTCATAGGGCCAGAGCCTCCCATAGAAAACCAAGAGCAAAACTTCCTCATAAGCAACGCAATACTAAGAGATCAAGTCATGGGTCTCATACAAGAAGTTTGTGGACCTCGAACTCGGGGGTTACAACCTAAAATTTATAGAAAAACCATATCCAGAATGGGTAGACACAACGTTCCAAATCCCTAGAGAGTTTAAGATCCCAGATTTTACTTTGTTCTATGGGGTTGGAAGACAGTCCTCTATAAAGCATATTGCTAGGTTTTCTGCCCAATGTAAGAATTTGGCTCAAAATGGTTTCATGAAGTTGAAGCTATTTCCAAAATCCTTGTCTGGACCAGTTTTTGCATGGTACACTAACTTACCACCAGAGTCAATAACTGATTGATTTCAAATGGAAGAAGCATTCCATGCACAGTTCTTTAATGCTGAGCCTGAAGTCTCTATGGCAGACTTGGCTAGGCTAAAGCAGAAACCAAAGGAGAAAGTAGCAGATTTCATATCTAGGTTCAATAAAGTAAAAACCAAGTGCAAACTTCATCTGCCAGAGGCAGAATTCGTGAGATTAGCACAGGATGGTTTAGAAAGAGAACTTTGAAAGAGGTTTGATTCTATAGAGTTTAGGGACTTTGCAGATCTAACTTATAAAGTTGCTAGATATGAATCATTGCTTGAGGAGGATATGGACAGACATAATTCTTCTTACCCAGCATACTATAGGGACTCCAATTCGAGATAGATGCTGCAGAAATTATAGAGTATGATCCTTATGTTTGCGAGCCCTTAATTCAAAAGAATGTGTCTCTAGGGCAGAAATTCAAACAAAAGGAGATTACTAAAATATACTCTTTTGATATATCAAAAGCTGATGAGATTTTTGATTTCTTGTTAAGAAAGAAAATCATTAAGCTGCCCTTAAATGTGAAACTGCCCACAGCAGAAGAAAAGAATGGGAAGACCTATTGCAAATGGCATGACTCTTGATCTCTTTCAACTAAGTCTTGTAATGTTTTTCATGACAGGATTCAAGAACAAATCAAGAAGGGAAGAATCAAATTTCCTGAAAAGGCTATGGGAATTGATACAGTGCCTTTTCCAAAGGTAGAAGAAGTCAACATCAATGTGCCCTCCTCACTGGCTCGAACTATCAAGAAGTATTGGCAGGATAAGGAGGCACCAGTGAACATGAATACTGTTCAATATGGAAGGGGCAAGCCATACGCTGGCCACTCTCGAGGCATGGGAATGAGGCCAAGTCCCTATAGGCGAGCCAATGATGGTTTTTCTTCACAGAAGTTCCCAGGTAAGAATCATCTGCCCATGTTAGAAGCCTCATTTTTGGAGTGCCTGTATGTAGGATGCAGGGCCAACTATCTGGTTTTTAAGGACTTGGATAGAAAGGGTGTGAGTTTTTTCACTAAAGAGATGGGAATGAAGAGAATGGCCCCAATGCAAGCAAAGCCAAGTGATAGCAAGCCTTGGTTGGCATCAAAGAGAGATGTGCCTACTAGCCCTGTCCCAACTATCCACAGAAGGGAGCTGCCACCTTCGAAGAAAGCCAACATTGGCCAGACATCAGAGGCACAAGGAGAAGCGAAACAAGAGGAATTCACTCTGGTCAAAGGAGTTCCTGACTGGTTTTTGAAGCAAGTCAAGTCTGATTTGTTCCAGGGATACAAAGGATCAAACAGGAATGAGAACAGAACTTTCAAGCCTCCAAGTTCGAACTCTGAAAATTGGGTGTTGATCAGGGATCCCAAATCCCAAATGCCACAGATGGTTCCATTGCTCTCAAGAACTCAGAAGAGGAAGCTCCAAAGAAAATATACGCTTTTCCAATCAGGAGAATCCTCAACGGGGGAAGAATCAGGTAGGGGAGCAAGGCCTAATCCGCGGTTTGACAGGGTTAAAAGGGACCCAGAAGAGTTTTGAGCCCAGTATCACGAGAGGGAGACTTTGAAGAAAGTAGCCTCTGCCATGCTTGAACAAGATCTTGATCCACCTTCTCCCAATTCATTGGCTAGTTACTAGTCTGGTTTGCTTGAAGCCATGTTGGTAGAGCAAGAAGGGATAGAAGGAAGCTCTTTTCCCCTGGAGGTATCAGCACAAAAGGTTGAGAGTAAGGAAGCTGAGGAGACCAAAGCACTTAAACCAGTCAAGGAAATGGCAACAATCCAATTTGGGGGTCAACCAGAAGTACAAGTTAATATGGTATACCCATGCTCTATGGATTTCTTCAAGAATGGCCAAATATCCAAAGGCCAAGGTGATGCTTGGTCAAACTTGGGCAAGCCAGATAATTCTGAAGAAACACTGAGTGATGAGGAATTGAACATCATATGCAACAACTGTGACCTGGAAGAAGTGGCTCAGATTGAGATGGACGAGAACCTGGTATGTGAAATTGAGTAGAATCAAGAGAGTTTGGAGGTAAGCTCAAAAGAAAGTGCTTGTTTGGTGCCAGATTCCATGTTCGACGTCAAATACCCCTTAGTAATAGATTTAAATTATGTGAAAATTTCATATCCATTTAAACTACCTAATAATGCAATGAGACAACATTTGCGTCCATTATATATTACTGCATATTTCGATGGAATCCCACTTAACAGAATCCTGGTGGATAATGGGGCTATAGTGAATATTTTACCTTTTCAAACCTTGAAAAAGTTAGGAAAAGGAAAAGCAAGATTGATTCCAACCAGCACATCTATTGTAGGATTTACTGGGGAAAGTCAACATGCCAGGGGAATCATCTCCATTAGATTGGCAGTAGGAGGAATAGAAACTGATACTACTTTCTTTATAGTTGACACGTATGCAAAATATAATGGTTTATTGGGAAGAGATTGGATTCATGTTAATGGATGTATCCCTTCCTCTATGCATCAGGAATTAATGATTGTTAAGTATGACAAAGGCAAAGAAGTGGGTGTTGAAGGAGTCAAAGCTGATCCACATCCATTTAGTGCCACAGCGAATTTTGCTGAAGCAGAAATGTACAAATCAGATGTAGTTCCTTTGAGTGAGTTACTTCAAACAGCCACTTACCCAACCAACGAGATGGAACTGGGAGAATTGGCAGAGCTGAAATCGAAACTGAAACAAACTGTTGATTATGAATCAGACACCCCAAAAGATGATGCTTGGATGTAAATCCAAGGAAGAGACAGAGGAAGAGGCCAACTCATTGGCTTTGGTGAGGTATGTTGCCTTGGGGATCAAACAGAAGATTCAAGAAGACAACATATGGGAAGATGTTATGCAGGATAATAAGCCTCATAAGGAGGAAATCCAGTTTACTTCTCCAGAACAGGTTGAAGCTCAAGACCTGTTGGAGGAAGTAAGATTGGGGGATGAACAAAACCCCAATCCAGTGTTCATTAATAAACAGCTTGAATCAGGGGTGAAAGCTGGGTTAATAGCACTATTGAAAGCAAATAAGGATTGCTTTGCATGGAGTTACAAGGAACTACCTGGATTGGACAGAGAATTGGTGGAGCATAGGTTACCTATCAAGCCACAATTCAAACCTGTGAAACAACCAACCAAGAAGATGAGTCCAGAAACTATTACAGATGCAGGGGCTTCTAGACGCAGGTTTCATTAGAACCGCCAGATATGTCGAATGGCTATCTAATGTGGTTCCAGTCCCTAAAAAATCAGGATCTGCGTTGACTTTCAAAACCTAAATATTGCAACCCCTAAATATGAATACCCAGTGCCTAATGTGAATACACTTATGGACAGTTCAGCTGCGCATAAGGTATTGTCCATTTTAGATGGGCATTCAGGGTATAATCAAATTTGCATAGCAAGGGAAGATGTGCATAAAACAGCATTTGTTTGCTCTGGTAATATTGGTATTTTTGAATGGGTCAAAATGCCATTTGGGTTAAAAAATGCTGGAACAACTTACCAGAGGGCTATGAATGACATTTTTCATAATTTGGTTGGAAGTTTTCTTGAGTGTTATATAGATGATATCATTGTAAAGTCAAATTCTGATGAGGATTATTTGCAAAATTTAGAGAAGGCATTTCAATAAATGAAACATTATCAGTTGAAATTGAATCCAGAAAAATGTGCTTTTGGAGTATCAGCTGGAAAATTTCTAGGGTATTTAGTTCACAACAAAGGAATACAAGTTGATACGAACAAAGTAAAGGCTATTATTGAAGCCAAGCCACCTTCTACAAAGAAGGAGTTGCAAAGGTTTCTTGGTCAATTAAATTTCCTTCAAAGATTTATATCTAATACTGCAGGGAAAACTAAAATCTTCTCTTCTTTGTTAAAACTGAAGGAAGGGGAAGAATTCAAGTGGTCTAGAGAGCATGATGAGGCCTTCGAAGCCATCAAGAGGTATCTAGCCAATCCTCCTGTTCTGGCGCCTCCCATCAAAGGAAAACCAGTAAAGTTGTACCTAGCTGCAACACACGACTCAATAGGACTATTGTTGGCTCAAGATAATGAAGATGGCAAGGAAAGAGCAGTTTATTATCTTAGTAGGTTTTTAAACTCCTGTGAATGCAAGTATGCTGTAGTAGAGAAATTGTGTTTAGCTTTATTTTATACTTCCAAGAAACTCAGGCATTATATGTTGCCTAGAGTAACTTATGTTATTTCTCAAACTGATGTAATTAAGCACATGCTTTCGAAGCCAGTGCTTAGTGGGAAGATTGGGAAATGGATAGTATCTTTAATTGAGTTTTGTCTTGAATATGTACCTCAAAAATCAGTAAAAGGCCAGACATTGACCAACTTTTTAGCTGATCATCCAAATGAGCATGAAACACCAAGAGCATTGGAAGCCACTGTGGTTGAAATTAAGCCATGGAAATTATGGTTCGATGGGTCAAGAACTGCTCAAATGGCTGGAGTAGGCATAGTTATGGAGTCTCCCCAAGGGTTGAAAACCAAATATGGTTTTCAAGTGAATGAGGGGCAATGTTCCAATAATCAGGCAGAATATGAAGCATTGATCATAAAATTAGAAATTTTGCTTAACTTGAGAGTTAGTGTTGCTGAGGTCTTTGGAGATTCTCAGTTAGTGATATATCAGCTGAATGGATAGTTTAAATGCACCAGTCCAGCATTGGTAGTTTATTATCAACATGCTAAGAAGCTTATGGATCAATTCTTTATGCTTACTTTGACTTATATACCTAGATTCTTCAATGAAGAAGCTGATGAAATAGCTCAAAGAGCATCTGATTTCAGAGTTTTGACAGAAAATGAAAAGGAGTTTTGTCAATTAATTTGAGAAAGTCTCTGCCCATGTTACAAAATAGAATAACTGGTTTCGAAGTATTGGAAATTGATGTCCTCACTAGTCAAAATGTTGATTGAAGGCAAGCATTGATTGGATATTTAACCAAGCCAGACAGTGTTGCAGCAAGGCAACCAGGTTGAAAGCAATAAACTATATAATGTACAACAATGAGCTATTTAAGAGAGAAATGGATGGCCTTCTTTTGAAATGCTTAAGCAAGATGAATGCATTTAAAGTAATGGCTGAAGTACATGAAAGAATCTATGGAGCACATCAAGCTGGCATAAAAATGAGATGGTTAATAAGGAGGTATGGGTATTATTGGCCTACCATCCTCAAAAATTGTATAGATTATGCAAAGGGGTGTCAAGCCTGTCAAAAAACAGGTCCGCTCAAGCATTTGTCAGTTACAGATTTACAATATGTAATAAAACCATGGCCTTTTAGAGGATGGGCTATGGATATGATTGGGATGATTTATCCTCCTTCATTGGAGAAGCATAAATTTATCCTCGTAGCTACTGATTATTTCACGAAATGGGTGAAAGCCCAAGTTTATCATGAGGTCAAACAAACCCATGTCATTGATTTCATAAAAGGGATCATATACAGGTTTGGAAGCCCTCAAAAGATAACAGTGGATAATGGTTCCATATTTGATGGCAAATTGGTAAAGAATTTTGCTAATAACCATGGAATTTCATTCATATATACCAGCACTTATTATGCTCAGTCAAATGGTCAAGTAGAATCAACCAATAAGATTATCAAGAAGGGTATCCAAAGAATGGTGGATCAGAACCCAGAGGTTTGGCATGAACTGTTACTTGACACTTTGTGGGCATACAGAAATACAAAAAGGACTAGCACGTGTACTACTCCATTTGCATTAACTTATGGATATGATGTTGTGTTGCCCATGGAGATTACTGTGAGATCTCAAAGAGTAGCATTTCAAAATAATTTAGATACAGGGTCTTATCATCAGGCTATGCACATGGAAGTAGAAGATATTGATGAAGTTAGGATAAAGGCTTTAAATCAAATTATGTTGCAAAAGGCAAGGATTGCAAGGAGTTATAATAAGAGAGTTGTCATTCGAAGCTTTGATGAAGGAGATCTCGTGTGGAAGGTTATCCTTCCTATCAGGGATAGGAGAATTAGAACAGATGGATTAGGGAAGTGGGCGCCAACGTGGAATGGCCTTTTTCAAATCCATAGAGTGTTAAAAGGAGGAGCGTATCATTTGAGAAATTTGAATGGTTATGTTCATCGGAGGAAAATAAATGAAAGACATATCAAAACTTATATTTCTTCTATATGGGAATCCTTTCATAAAAGGTAGCTAATGAAGAATGAGTCTTTCATTCATTTGAATGTATTGATGGTTTTGATGGGAAGTTGGTTATTTTGACTGGACCAGAAACAAAACCTGAACTTGAGTTATTGGTTGTATAGTGGTAAGATTTCGATTGGTTTGACGTTCAGGAGTTTTTCTTTGGTGTTCTTTATATGATCATACTCAACTAAGTTACCATATTAGCATTCGAAGCCGTAAAAGAGTCGAGAATCACCAACCAAAGTTCCCATTATATTTATAAAAAAAGGGGAGAAAACATAAGAAAACCCAAAAGGGTTTGAAACAGATCCAAGTGGATCTGAACAAAAAAAAGAGAGCTTGCTAAGACCACAAAAATGAACACTCTGGCCCAGAAGCGAAAATGAAGATCATTGCTGATCCTCACAGTCCCAAAGGAGAATCTTTAAGAAGATCCTCCCTTCGGAGGACTTTTTGCTTCGTGAGCCGAGAGGACGATTGAAAGATCATCCCAGGTCCTAGCCAGGCAGAGACGTGAAACTGTCTCCACACACACCAACTGGCTTCGAAGCTGGTCGACCTCGCTTCGAAGGGCTTGGAGTTCCGTCTGAATCTCCCTCTTGAGCTCTGCAATCATATTGGCTAGGTTAGCCAACTCGCTTGTAAGGTTGACAGGAGGAATGGGTTGAGCAATATCCATGGCTGGTTATTGGGAGTGAGAGAGAGTGAGAGAGAGGATACAACGTCCTATTAACATATAGGTATATTTATACTCAAACGCGTACAAAGAATCCACTTCAGTGATTACAAGCATTGATGAGTGGAAATACGTAAGGCTCAGAAGACGAAGGGTCTAAGAGCGTTGGACGCCGTGCATTTTATTAATTAATGGTTTGCAACTCACGAGGAGACAGCTGAGAAGCCACTGCAAATAAATGAGTTGGATGAATTAATTTAGACCACATTTGGTTGGTCTTTGAAATATCAATGTGCTTCAGAACGTTGATATTCGAAGGTAAGGCCCAATAAAAGCAAAATAACGGAAAGAATACTTGAATAGGGAAATTTTTATTTTCTGTATTCGTTGATTTTCTTTGTGTTCATCACATTCCACAGTAGTATATTTGATCTTTACAAGGCCACAACGATAAGGAAAGGTTAAATCACCAGTTCATTGGTCAAAGCCACTACAAAATATTGGAAATACTAATGAAAATTTTATTTCATCACATTTACACAGAAGGTTACAAATAAGGTAACAGTGAGAAACCTATCTAAGGTTTCATGACATTTACACAAAAGGTTACAAGTAGGATAGCATTGAAAAACCTATCTAAGGCCTAATAGTATCACAGAGATCTCTAGGGATCAACCATCTGAGATACAAAGACTTGAATCAAGCTTCATTGAGACTTGGTCCAAGCTTTATTGGTAGGGAGATAGAGCTCGAAGCTCCATTGGTAGGTAGATAAGCTTCGAAAACCACTCTCGTTCGATTCTTTGGTCTTCGAAGCAACAGCCCAATATAGACACATCATGAGTGCTGATGTGTCTATACCTAGGGGCTTTAAGGTTTAAGGGAAATATCATGAGGGCTGATGTGACTATGTTTCGAAATTTTTCTTCTAAAACGTTGGAAGAGGTTTCATGATGGGTATTTCTTAAAACCCTAACTGGAGAATGTGGTTTGGGTGTTACTGAAGGAGAGGAAAGCTAAGGAAGAAGATGTTTGTGAGTTTTCTTTGCCCCAGAGACCTCTATTTATATTAGTAAGTTTGGGAGTAGTCATTTATGACTCTTTAAGATACGGTAGGTGAGGAGTTGGCACAGTAAGCTTTTTGAGCAAAGGAAAGTAGAAAACAGTATTTTATTTTAATTACAGTTGTACTTACCCCAAAATTGAATAAAATAATGAAAGAATAAAGTACAAGCTGTGTAAAGTTACAAAAAAGGACTTATTACATCACAAATGGTGGTTAGCAGTTCTCGAAGAGAACTGGAGTTAGCGTCCAAAAGCGAAATATGATCAGCTCTTCTCCTCTGTTCCTCTCGAAGGGAAGGGATAAGCTGTGGAAGTATTGACTCATCCCTTAATGCCTCGTCTTCAAGCTCGGGAAAACCAGTGGAAACCTCAGCTATCTCCTCCCTGACCTTCTTCATTTTTTCTTGTAACCATTGCATCTTCTTGTCAAGCTCTGAAAATTTATCTCTTCGCGCTTGATAAAGAGATAAACGAGAGGGGGTCTCGAGTGCTTTGGCCTCCAATTTTTTGGCCTTCTCAATGGTTGTGCCAATGCTCTCAGACAAGAAGTGGTTATGGACAATCAATTCACTAAATTGCTTGAGGTGCTCTTGAAGAGTTGAATTGATTGAGGAAGGAAGTCATTGAGAGAGTGACAGGGCCTGATAGCATACCTCGAAGTGATAGGTTAAACTATGTTCAATCAAAGTAGGAAGTCCTAGATGATTTAAAGTCCTTAGAAGGCTTTTTTGTATAAGAACTTCTTCCTTTGAAAGAACATGTTTAATTCTAAAGGAAGGCAAGTCAGAAGGTATGGAGGAGCTCAGAAGTTGTTGAAGGCTTTCTAGGGGGTTCGAAGAGATAAGAGGAGTGGGATCAGTAATTTGGTTACAAAATTTCTCCAATTGACTTTTGAAAAAAGATATGTCAAAAGCCACTAGAAGCAAGTCAATTGGAGAAGAAGAGGATGTAGGCTCGTTTCCAGAGAGAGGGACCGTTCCTATCACCTGTATAGAGATCATAGTTTGAGATTAAGTAGAATAAGAAACAGGAAAGGAAAAGTATGTTTAGGTAGCAAGAATACCTGATCTGAAGAGGAGAGAGTCAAGTTTGAATCTTGTTCCCTAACACTTATGGGAAAATGGCTCTTCGAAGCCAGAGTGAAGTTTGTCAGCAGAGGCCCCTCCCATAAAACTGGTAAGGGAATGGAAGGGGAGTCTCTCTTAAAAATTGGAAGTGGCCCCATAGTCTTCGAAGGAGCCAAATTAACCATAACCTGTGCAAAGATTGGCTCAGTAAGGAGTGACAACAGAGTTTGCATGTCAACATCCTTTCCAACAATGTCTTTCTTTACAGAAAGAGATTGAATAGGAGATGCCTGTAAGAACAAAGGGCAAGTTAGAGTGAATTCTTTCACAACTCAAAGAGATGAGTATTCAGAGGGTACCTTGCAGGGGTCATCTTCTGATATTTGTTGAGAAGGCTCTACCACTTCTTGTTGAAGGCAAGGAGTAAGGGTTAGGTCCAGTGCCTCAACAGGGGATGCCATTTGAGCCTACAAAGAAATCAACAATGAGTCACAAGCATAAAAGACACGTAAATATGTGTGCATAACCAGAGTATACATTGGCTTACCTCATCTGGGAAAGAAGGTTCCTTTGGGGTTTGAGACCTTTTGGGATGTCTTCCTTTTCTTTCATAGGAAAGGGTCCCCTTTGCTGTTCTTGTTGCACCTGGTTTGAACTCGTGAATCAAAATTACAATGGAGTTCTCCTAAAAAGGTACTTATCATGAATGAAGAAGGAGTTTACCCCTAGATATCAAGACCTCTGTGTCAATTTCAGTTTCTTCATCACTGGAAGAAACTTGAGAACCACGCCTTCTGGTGGTTCTAGTTCTCTTCGAAGCTGAAAGGAAAGGGATAAGGAGGTGACTCGAATAAATAATGTTAAAGATAAAAGTAACAAGAAGGAAAGAAACCAACCTGGAGGTTCAGCTGAGGGCTCGAGATAGTGCTTGGTTGGAATCACTTCTTTGGGCTGAGAAGCAATTTTTCTCCTCTTTGAAGCACTTTCTGAGGAAGAGGTAGCACCTGTAGTGTTGGATGCAATTAGATTTAGTTTTAAAAAAGAGAAGTTACGTTCAGAGACAAGTACCTCTTTTTTGTGTAACCCTCAGGGATTGCCTTCTTGGTGGAGAAGGAGGGATGATCATTGCAATGGGAGAGGCTTCGACTGGGGTCAATTCTTGTTCAACTTCACCTCCAGCAATGTCTTCGATCCCTCCAGCCAGTCCAAACTCGTTGTCTGAGGAAAAGGAGGACGAGTCATTCTGTCTCCTATGTCCAAACTCAGACTTGTCAAATCCAATATGGTCAAGAAACTTTTTATAGGGGTTACACCCTAGGAGGAAGGAGCAATTGGAATGCCACCAATTGTCGAATGCAGGGGTTGTGCGCACTTCAGGTTCTCTGAACTCCTGGATAATGGTCCTCCTTAATGCATGTCTGGCTTGGGCAAACCCCGTCTGGAAATGCTCGGTCGAAATTAAAGATCGTTCAGACATACAAACATTAGCAGAGCCACAGTAGGGGGTGGGTATGCCTTGAACGAAATCGAGCTGCCTAGCAAATTGTGCAGGGCAGTATACCTCTGCATGTGCTAGGGATTTGGAGGGGTTCGACGAGGATATGAAGATCTCTCTGCCCGTGAGGATGTTGCTCCATGCTTAGAGGGCTCGAGAGGACTTTCCTTGCCTATCCGCCAGAATTTCAAAAAGCCATGACAGCCCAACAGGAGTTGGGAATGGATTGGGCCATTCCCTATCCGAGGCAAGTCCAACAAAGAGGCACAGGTAATACACCAAGGTCTGAGTTGCACCATCCACTGGGTGAATATAGTTGTCCCCATGGACATTGGGCGTCTCAGTGGTGCCAACAGGTGACGTGGGTGCTTTGAAGGGACCCAGCTCAGGGAAGTACGCATAGAGCCACAGTTGAATAAACCATTGGGGCCCTCCCTGAGAATAGTTCAAACCCTTCTGGTAGAAGTCAGACCCAACCTTGTATACGTTGCCGAGGAAGTAGGAGGCGGAGTCAAATTCTTCACCTCTAGAGAGTGCCAGTGCTAGCGGTATGAATTCACTCATTACCCTTTTTTCAGAATGGCAGAGGATGTGTTTGCAAATGGTGTAGGGGATGTAAGCAAAAAATTCAGTTTCAAACACCTCCCCTGTTAGTTTTCTTTCCCTATTGTAAAAATGGGAAAAAACTCCGTTCGTGGCGGACAAACGGGCGAAGCCCTCGGGAGGGGTGTATTCTTTGGAAGGGTCAAATTGAGGGCCATATGGAATAAGCCCCAGCATTTGAGTGACATCTAGAACTGTGGGTGCCATCATGCCACAGTTAAACCTGAAGAAATTGAAGGATGGGTCCCAAAAGGCCAAGGCGGCCTGAATCAAAGAAGGATTTTGTGGGACCCCCCTTCGAAGGAGGGTAATAATGTTTTTCAAACCCACCTTCTCTAAATCACTTGATTGCTCAGCCAACATGCGAGTGGTTCATATCTTCCAATCCTTATCCAATGTGGGCTAACAGGGGAAGGATTTTCTCGTGAAATTTTGCCAGTCGAGCCCTGAACAGGCTCGAATATCGGCATCTCCCAATCAAGGGTAGTTTAGGGAGAGGGAGGCAGGTATTTCCCCTATAAGTTGAGGACGCAAAATGAAAGTACCTTCTTCTTTAGGGATTGGAATAAAGACTCTGGTGTCAAGGTAGGACTCTTCAGTCGATCCCTGGGCTTTTCCTGACATGAACCGCCTCAATGTCAGAGAAGGAGTAGGGTGTTCTGTGCCTGGGTTGCTAGAAGAAGCCATTGATTTGAGTTGTAGTTTAGCGTTATCAGAGATGGAGAGAAGAAAGGGTTCGGTTCTTGAGAGGTTCTAAGAAGACTTGAATGCGTAGAGCGTAAGGGGTGATTTTGAATCATTTCCGTTTTTATACTTCTGCACGTGGGCCAGGTCTATAGTGGGCCCATATCTTGGGGTCCGCTGGGGTTTTCTCTTTAGGAGAATTAATATTGTTAGGATTGTTATTATTTTAACAATAGTCCCAAGTTGTGAGAAGAGGAAATTTCATTGAAAAAAACTACTGGATTACAGAAATGAAATTTGCGCATTTACGAAAAAAAAAAAACAAGGGAAATGCTAATTCTTAAAAAAAAGAGAGTACAAATTAGGCTTTCGAAGGGCCTGAGTGCAGAGGAGTTACTTTTTTGTTCTCAAAGTAATGAGGAAATGAACAAGTAACAAGGCTGTGAAACTTGTTCTAAGCAAATTGAAGAAATTTCAACTCCATTTTCCACATGTCTTCTTTGGCGTTCGATTCCAATTTTTTCTCCAACAGAGGCCTAAAGCGGAGCACCAAAGCTTTGGCCTTCTTTCGAAGTTGAGCCTCCTTTGTTGGACGTTTCACTTGTTGCCTTTTGAAGCGCCTTCGAAGCTTCTTGTCTGCATGGCCAGGCACCACTTCGAAGGACTCAGTGGTGAAGCTTTGGATTTGATCATGCAGCTTCTCAATCCTTTCTTTGACAATAGCATAGTCTTGAAGAATTTGATCGAAGCAATACGCAGCAGTATTGGCTTTGAGCCATGACTTGATCACTGGAAGAAAATCCAGGAAGCAGTGAATTTGATAGGAAACTGCGGAAGGAATGGAACATAGCACCAGTGTTTCGCAAGCCCATTTAAAATTGGTTAATGGAACTTGTTCTTCCAGGATGTGAATGCCTAGGAAGGAGAAAGCTGCAAGAAGCTGCAGAGCTTTACTCTTGTCAGTAGGGAAGATAGAATAACCATATTGCCATTGGAAGTGAGGGGTATTGACGGCAAGATTATTCACCTCATTAAACCAGTCAGGCTCTTCAGGAAGGGGAACCAGCTTGTTGGTTTCTTCGAAGTCAGCTGGAAAATGTGGGGTTTGCACCTCTGTGAGCCAGAGGGATTTTTGGGCTTGGGCCATGCGTTTAAAGTCGCAGTAAAGGGCGGGCCCAAGATAATTTTCCTCTTGTTTTAGGAAAGGAGAAAATTTGAGAGAAGAATAGATGGATTCAAGCATGCCCATGTGAACGGTGTCGTTACCACTCAAGGGCAAGAATTGACTCTCGAACAGAGTTTGAAAGTGGTGGAATTTATTGGGTGTAGGGTCAGGTTGGTCGAACTTGACCAGGATGGTACCAGTATTGGTATTAGCGAAGCTTTCCTCCCATGAGCCCCAGTTGGACCCATCAAATGAATTCGAATGGGTCAAAGAGGAATCCCAACCCGTGGGAGATAGGTTGGGGGTATAGAATGTTCGATCAGAGAAAATTTTGCCTGCCAACATTTGAGGAGAATTTGGAGGAGACATTTGAGGAGAGTGGGATTGATGATCGAGGTTATCTAGGATAAGATTGATTTCTGGAAGAGAGTCCATAAACGTAAGACTTCTTAGCAGAAAAAAACTCGAATTTGAAGGGGTTTATGAGGGGTAATGTGATTCGTTAAACCCTATCATTAACTGCCATTTATAGGGAAATAATTGTAGCTATCTTTGGGAAGCTCAATAGACGTGTATGGGAATGAAATCCTATCATGCTTCGTGCGTCCGAATTTGAAGGGATATGGACAGAGAACGTGTGCCATTAACATTTATTTAGCCTAAATAAAATGTTAATACGGGGGGTGTGTTTACATCCTAAAATGTGTCACCCAATGAGAAAATTACATGTGGCACTGAATGATGCGTTGGCCATACGAAACATATCCCAAATTGAGTACCAATTATAGAGGATTATGGGAATTGAAGGGAATACTATTTTAATGATAAACGGTGTCGTTTTGGTTTGAACCGATGTCGTTTGGATAATAATTAAATGATGGTTTAGAAAGTGATTGGATTTAACCGTTGATTGAAGTTTTAGGATCATCAAACGATACCATCACTGCCTTAATTTATAACTGAAATTGAATGCAATTGCAGGGAATCATTTGGGAAGCCAGACGTGTTGTATTAATTCACGTTGCTTGAAAATAGGGAGACCACGATCCAGGAAGTGGCCACGAACACCATTATTGAAGCATGCAGGGGAAGGAAGAATTCTAGAAATATCGATGTAACCGTTCGAAAACCCCTCTCAACTGTTTTATGTGGCCAACGTGGGCATCAATCGAATACGTGGAGATCGAAGGCAAGCCTAGCGTCTATAAATAGAGGAGTAAAGCAAAGAGAGAGATCCCTACAAAAAATTCATATCATCTGACAATTCATATAAAATGATTGCTCAGAGATCTATCTTAGATTAGTTTTTTAGTTTAGAATAGGATCTTTTTGTAAGTTGAAGGCTTATTTGCATGTAAGACTACTTTTGATTAAATTCAAGTTCTCTTATTTTCTTGTAAGTTTTTTCTTACCAAAGAATAGTCGTTTGTAAGTCCACTTTTGATTAAATTCAGTGTGCTTATATTTCTGCATTATTCTTGAAAGAGTCTTAAGAGTGTTTGTATATAAATTTACCTTTGATTAAATTCAGGTTTGTTTGTGTTCAATTATCAATTCTGATTCGAAACGCGTCAATCTTTTATTTGGTTGATACCTTAAGGAAAAATCCTCTTAGTTGAGGTAATCGAACAGATAACACAATTGCCTGATTTAAATTAGTTGTTTCAAATCAATTTGAAAAGAGTAATTTCTTCTTTGAAATTATTTCTTTTCTGGCACGCCCGCACAAAATCATTTGCCATTTGATTGAGCTAATTCAGCCCATACAACCACCACCTTCCTCTCCCCACACCACCAAACTCCACCACCCGTCACCTCCTTCACTCGGTCTCACCACCATATCCTCTGTCCTTTAGCTACCCACCAAGCCGCCACCACCCCGTTCGGCCTTGACCCCACCTGATGCCACCACAACTGCACCCACCTTGAAACCCCGCCACCACAACTCCCTCACTCCATCAGTGGGTTTCACATCCACGCTGCCGCGGGCCCCTTTAGAGTGCCGTCGGATGCCGCCTCAAGATTTCGGAACCACAACAGCGATCTACGGACACCGTGCAACACTTACCCGAGCTTAGAATCACGTTTGAGATAGTTTTCCGGAAACCCGAAACCTTAATCTCCATTTTAATGGAATAGGACCAAAACTTAATATTTGATGTAGATGGTGACCGGAATTTAATTTATTAATTATTAATTAATGTTTAGTCCTGTTGTCATTATCTTTTAGTCCTATTTGTATTGAAAAGTTTTTGGCAGCCCCTGCATTAAATTGGATGGTTTAATTATTGCATAGATGAGAAGTTATGGTGGATTGTGGTATTGAAATTCATGTGTAGGTGAAGAATTGTGCAATTAATAAATTTATCAGAATAATCATAGTTTATGTAGTAATTATTCAATAATTAAATATGTAAGGATTTGGATTTAAAATGTAAATGAGGAGATATTTTGTTTTAGAAAAAAAATAGTTTCTACTTATAAGCTAATCTCAAAATATATTATTGGCCATGTTAATCTCATATCACCTCATTATAAAGATCTAATATTAAACATTTATTGTATTTTATTTATTTTTTAAATAAAGTTAAGTAAATACTAAATTTAGTAATATGCACTTTCGAATAAAAATTAGTTTGTAAAATCTATGAATAATAATATGGTAGTTAAAGATAATATTTTAAATAGATAAGTAGTGGAAATATTTTATAAATTCTAAATGTGCGAAATAGACTTAATTTTAACTATAGTAATTAATTGTCTAGCTGAATATTATTTTGTGATAATAAAGAAATAGAATAAATGATTTCAAGAATACTATATAAGTTGATATTATCAGTTTCATAAAAGAAAAAGGAAAAATATTATCTTTTAAGATAATGATTTTATTCAAACCGTTGTATACTTATTTCGACTTATTCATCAATTAATATTTAATAAAAAGTTATTTTTATTATTCGAGTTATTTATTTTAATCGCTTGAATTACGTTAATTCTTGAATTTTGCCATAATTGCACTTTGGTCCCTCTAGTTTCAATTCTTTCACTTTAGTCCTACTTAGCAAGCCTAGTTAGCATCTAACTATCCGGTTAGGGTAACTAAACCGAAAAGTTCCCTAGTCTTGGCAAAATGACCGTTTTGCCCCTCGTTGGAACTTTTGAACCTTTTGGACCCTAGACTTTATATTTTGATATTCTTTTTCTTTTAATCAATTTGGATTATTTCTTGGACCATTGGACAATAATGGTTAGGGGGATTATTATCCATTGGGTAATAGAATCCCATTTGTTTATATTAAAAAGTAAACTTACTTTATTGTACTTTTTAATTACTTTATTATTTTCTTTGGCCTAATAACTATTATCCATTGGGTAATAGATGTTAGGGGAAGACTTGTCCATTGGATAAAGAGGTAAATCTTCCTAAGTACCATTAGATCATTTAATTAATTACTTTCCTTAATTTGGGGAAAAGTACTATTACTTTAATCAAAAGTAAATAGTGACCAAAGTACCCTTTAATTATTCTTTAATGGGATTTTTCCTACCTTTATGCATATATATATATATATATATATGTGTATATATGTATTGTACCTAAGTGGATTATTCTAATGCCTACTGTACCCTAGAATTTATTATTAGTTGGTGAGTGAATCCTAGACTTTATTCACCTTGGATTTCAAAGTACCAAAGAACCCTTTGTTTATTTGGATTTTCTTTCCATTGTATGACATATATGCATACATATATATTGTTGTAGCTTGCAAGAGGAGAGAGAGAGAGAGAGAACCCGAGAGAGAGAGAGAGAGGCCGAGAGAGAAGAGAAAGGAGAGAGAGAGGAAGGAGAGAGGGAAGGAGATTTGATGTTGTCTTGGTTTGATTTGTGATGTGTACTTCAAATCCATGAGATATATCTCTTCCTAAATCAAATCCTTACACCTTTGTACTCCAATATTTCCCTAGCAACTTCTCAACCATTGGATTGTGTACAATTCTCATCTCAACCCTCCATTTGTTCCAAGAATATCACCAAGGTACACCATAGCCTTACAACCTAGGATTTCCATTGATTTTCCATTGATTTTTCCTTTGATTTTCCATTTAAGTTGGAATTTCTTCAACCCTTGGATCATGTACCAATCTCATCTCATCCTTCCATTTGATCCAAGAATCCAATCTAGTACTAACCTAGCCATGCAAGCCTAGGATTTCTTCCTTGATTTGTGCTTCAAAGTTGGATTTGTTGGAGTTAAAAATTGGGGAATGGAGGAGAGAGAGAGGGCCGGCCATAAGAGAGAGAGGGGGCACCCCTTGCCTATAAATAGAAGCTCATTCTTCACTTGAAATTCACACCTCAAAGCAATTGCTCCTCCTTCTCTCTAGAAATTCCAAGTTTCCTTGTTTTAGTTCAAAGTTTCCTTTGTTTTGATGAGTTCTTGAGCGAAACCCCCGAGCCACTTCCAAAACCACCCGACGGCTCTAAAAGTAGTGTAGTAGTAGTTAGTTAGTTGTTTCTAGGAAAAGGTTTCCAAAACTTTTCCTTTCGAAACAATCGGAGGGCCGTTACGCTGCCGAATTTCACCCGACGTTCAAGCCACCGCCAAGAAGAACGGTAGTCATTCCTACCTATTTAGTAGTTGTCCTTATCTATCTAGTAGTAGTCTTATTTAGTTTTCAAAAGCTTACTTTGATTTTGTAAAGAAGTTGTGATCTTACTTTGAAATTCTCAACTTACTTGATATAAGCTTAAAAGTGCCTTTGAATGTTGTTTGAAAAGTAAAAATGCATGTTTATGTTGTTTTTGGTATTCAAGAGTGCTACGTGGCTTAGATGTTGTTATTATACCATTTCGAAGTTGGAATGATGCATGTTGTTTGTAAAAAGTCTCACACGCGGAGTCTCACATGCAAACGTGACACGAAAACCAAGAAAGTAGACATATGGCACCTAGGGTGTGTTTAACAAGGTTGTTGTGTTTTTCCGGTTGGAAAATATCTTCGAAACTACGTAATGACTATTTCAAGGGTATTACGTAAGTGTGTG
>BPLS01000152.1:497028-527957 GCA_019656275.1 Rhododendron kiyosumense | reverse complement strand
AGGATGAGAAAATGGAAAAGATAACCTTTGTCTCCTAAGGTCATAGGTTCGAAACCTCTCAAGTGCTATCAACGTCTTTGTTCTTTGGGGTCAGTCTGTATAGCTTTGCTTTGGCTTTAATTGGGTCTCTTGCAAGTGGGCGGTGGGATTGGTCCCCCAAGGTTTGTCGAGGTGCTAAAAAACTAGCCCGAACACCTGAGTTATAAAAAAATAAGACTAAAAATTGTCTTAGTTTTTAGTATCAGGTCGATTTCTTTCCAAGAGTTACGTTTTGGAAACCAAGAAAAATCGTTTTCATATGAAGAAATTGTTTTTCCCCATTGAATATTTTGCATTTGTCAATTTGAATTCAGGTCCTCACTGTGAATCAAGTGATAGAAATACTCCTCAAGTTCTTGGAAACTAGGGATTGGAAGACTTCATTCTTTAAGGTGATCCCTCAAAGAAAAAGATGTGAGGCTGATTCAGAAAAAAACCAAGGAGATTCAAACGGAGAAGATAACGAAGAGGCTGCTGATCAGGTTAAGAGGAAAAAGAAGCGTGTTGAATCTGATGATTAGCTTAAGAGGCAAAAGAAATGTGTTGAATCCTGTCCTCATAGCTAGCGGATTGGGCGTGGCTGAAAAATTCTGGGTTCAGGGTCGCGACGTAGTTTCTTTTCCATTTCTGTTTCTTTTCATCAAGAATTTGTTAGCATAGTGCTGACCGGTAGCATTAAAAGGGTACAAAAGGATATTTACGCACTGCCGTGAATTTGTTTCTTCCTTCTTTTTGGGTTACTACCAAAGAGGCACCTGCGATGCCCACAAAAAGTTTTGCCAACTGAATGTCATAGATATCTCAGTAAATTGTTTTACTTCTCCAATTCAACATGCTGCCTTCATATACCAGGATAGGAAATTCGGACTCCTCCAAGTTCATGGAATACTTCTTTGGTTTTTTTTTTTTCATCCGCATCGAGTGAGTACTTTGCTACTAGGTACAAGAAAGAAAACAGAGAATACAACAGTAAGATCAAAAGGAAGTGTTTGTTTATTTGGTAATCCCTCTAATAATAGAGAAGGCTTCGGCAAAGCTGATCAATAGGGGTCATCAATCGAGAACAACTTTCGTGCATCTATTTCATTTTTCAACTCAGAAAGGAGTTGGAAATTGGAAAAAGCAACAATAATGCACTGTCGTGAATGGATTTTGTCATCGAGGCTGAAAATAAAAAGTACTTTCATTAGAAACATAGGATTTTCGCTGCATAAAAAGTACTCCTAACCACATTTTGCCTGACATAATCTCCATCATGCATTCAGAAACGAATCTACAACTACAAGACTGGATTAGTCATCCGTGCATATCATACCAATATGTTCAACAAGGAAGGTCGGTCTATGTTGTATTGTATAATACCCCATCATCATTTCAACGCTTTATTGAGCTGCAGTGCGCATTGCCCTCCAATATAACTGACTTACAGATGAGTTTCTGAAAGCAAATCATAGCCTCCCTTGTAGCATACACTGATCCATTATCAGTTTGAAGCATAGAGAAAAACACCCCAAATCGAGCATAAACCAATACATAGCTGGAGCCACAAGGTGTTTGACTCCACAAGTTCCAAATTAGGTCTGGTGCCATTTGTGAACAAAAAATGTATTAGCCATATTGTGGGGGGTTGATTTCTCCGTGACCTTCTTGAACCTCTTCTTCTATCTAATGAACAGTGGTGGAGCGACAGCGATCTTTGTGTACCTGTAGAACCGAAGAAGGATGTTCCTTCGGGAAGAAATTCTGACGAACTAGTCAATAAGTGAAGATGGAGGAAAGAGGTTTGGTAGGAGATTTGCAAGGAGAGAGAGAAGTGTAGTTGAGTAAAAAGATATGAACCTCTTCCCAGGAGGGGTTCTCTTCTATTTATAGGCAAAGATGTTTGAATGCTGAACAGGCTGGCTCTGCCACCCACGTGCTTAACCACGTTTGGATGAGATCATGAATCAGAGGCATTTAATGAATGCCGCTTCTCGGGGACTGTTTAGCCGCGTTAGTCAGTGTCAGACAAGTCACATCAGATAAAGATGTCACTTCAGTTATCAGAGAAGACAACTCACGTATCATTGGAAGCTTCTAGAAGGTTCTGGAATAGCGGTCTCCGAACAAGGTCAATCTAACCGAGCAAACATAGGACCAAAGGTAGAAGATTTCACCGAACGACAGAGATGACTGCCGAACGAGACGAGCTCCATAACACTCGAAAAAGACCTCGAAGCTTGGAAGAGTATCTCAAACCCACCAATCCTTCGGGAAATGAATGTTGTGAGGTGTTAGGATGCAACTCTAATTGCAGATGAACTAAGACAACTGAACGATGGGTCTAAACATAATATACCGCTTTTGATCCATCCGACCCCTCTGAACCTTTGGTTATTTTGGTCCACTACACGTATCGAAAGTATATTATATGCCAGGATGATTAGTCTGGCATTAGTGCATGGTGCCGAAACAACGGACACGATTTAAGTTAGAAATGCCTTGAAGTGAATCCGTGCTAGCTATTTGATGACAGTAAGTCGACCAAATAAAAGAGTAGAATCCTACTAAAATAATGTAAATACAACAACAAATATAAATAAATAAATATATTTGTCAACTTACCTTATCTCAATTCTCTTCAATTTCCACACCTCCACATTCTGAAGGACCCGGGGGCTCTGCTGCCCCAGGGGCGTAGGAGCCCCTACCCACACTGCCAAAACGTTGCCGTTTTGGTTAAATAAAAAATTTCCACCACCAATTTGCAATCTTATGGAGTAGAAACGTGATTATGAAAGCCTTAGAGACAAAATTTGATTATGTTTCTTTAGGATAATATGATTAGAATAGTAAGATCTTCGCACCCGTTCAAACAGATTAAAAATTGGACCACTTAATTTTTTAACCATATTTTTTAATATATAAACGGCCTTAAAACTCAAATTTTTTTAATTGGTGCGAAAATCTTATTATTCTTATCATATTATTATTCTTATCATATTATTCTAAAGGGTCGTAATTCATTTTTATCTCTAGGGCTCTCATATTAAATTAGTGCTCAAATTTTCACTCCGTTTGAATCGATGCAAAGATCTTGTTATTCAAACGGAGTGAAAATTTGAGCACTAATTTAATATGAGAGCCCTAGAGATAAAAATAAATTACGACCCTTTAGAATAATATGATAAGAATAATAAGATTTTTACACCGACTCAAACGGATTAAAAATTTGAGTTTTGAGACCGTTTATATATTAAAAAATATGGTTAAAAAATTATGTGGTCCAATTTTTAATTTGTTTGAACGGGTGCGAAAATCTTACTATTCTGATCATATTATTCTAAAGAGACATAATCAAATTTTATCTCTAAAACGCTCATAATCACGTTTCTGCTCCATAGGATTGCAAATGGGTGGTTGAGATTTTTTATTTAACCAAAACGTTGCCGTTTTGGCAGTGTGGGTTGGGGCTCCTGCGCCTCCGGGGCAGCAGAGCCCCCGGGTCCCATTCTGAAAAGCTAATTAATGCCGAGTCTGTAAGATATAATGAAAAGGTAGTTGTATTCTTCCTCAGCTTTCCTTTGGGGCCGGATCCTGTTGAGAAGCTTGTCTCGCCGTCTTCATATTTTAGACATTTGTCATATTGTTATGTCAATTTCATTTTCTAAGATGTTATTACGGTGTATAAGATTGTGAGTAGGGGTGAGCAAAATATCCGTCAAACCGTGAATCCAGTCCAAACCAATCCAAACCAAAAGATTTGGTTCGGTTTTTTAGTAGTATGGTTTGGTCATGGTTTCAAAAAATTAAAAACCGCATTATATGGTTTGGTTTGTGGCTTCATATTCACGGTTATGGTTCCAAACCGATCCGATCCGAACCGTATAATATATATATATATATATAAAATATGTACAGTTATATATATTTTAATTATGATTCACCAAATAAATATGGGGGAGCCTACTTTCCTAATTTATTGATCCTATTAAATCCACAAATATTTAGTTTTCCAATTCGTATTTATATAATTCCTCTACTATCATTACCAAGACTAATTACCCTAACTTTCTACTGTATATAAGAAAACCTATTCCTATACTATATAAACCTAATGTACTAACGTAGCATCCATCTCTTGCTCAGCCACAATAAGCCATCTATCTTCTCTACCCATAGTTCTCTCTGCAATTTGCATGGCTTTCATGAATGTAAGGGAAAACAAATCCTGTTCTTGCTTTGATTTTTTGTGTTGTTATTTTTTTTCCAAATCAATAATATTTTATTTGATCCTAACTTTTTTCTTCTTTCTTTTCTTGTTAAATGTCAACTGCGGAATGAAATTGATTTTAATATAAGTTTTTTTAAATTTATCTTCGTAATTTTAAGTACTTTAAATATTTTTTTGGAGATGATAGCTTAGTTCAAAGCAAACCGTGGTTAAAACCGAAACCGAACCGTAGTCTAATGGATTGGATTGGTTTGGTTCTATATGTTTTGTGGGTTGGTTTGGTTCTCAAAATTTATAAACCGTAGGTATTGGTTTGGTTCTTGGTTTACTATAAAACCGAACCAAACCGGACCATGCTCACCCCTAATTGTGAGGACTTAAGAGTAGTTTTCCATTAGTATGAGGGTGATGATTTAACGTTCAAGGAAAAATGGGACCTAAATTTCCTGCCTAAGAGCATCCACAGTGGAATAACCAAAAATCAATAATCAAAAGTTGCCACATCATCTTTTGGTTATGCATTTAAGGGGTTACTAAAGTTAGCAATATAGAGGTCCACAATGGAACAATCAAATTTCAATAACCAAAACTTGCCACATCACATTTTCAATTTATAAAAATCTAAAAATTGTGAACATAGAAAATAATTTTTTAAAAATAGGTTTCAAACTAATAAAAATAGGTTATTAGAAAAAGAGAAAATAGTTTTTTGAAAACTTTGATTTAAAAAAAAAACAGTTTTCGGGAAAAAGTTAGAAAAAATAAATTTTGAATAAAAAAATAGTTTTTGAAAAAAGGAACGGTTCTTGAAAAAAAGTTAATAAAAAAACTGTTTTTGCAAAAAAAAAATGTTTTCGCAAAAAAACAAAACCAGTTTTGAAAAAAAAACAGTTTTTGCAAAAAAAATAAACTTTTTTTAAAAGTATTTTTCTTAAAAATATGTTGAAAATGGAAGAGATATGTTTTGTGTAATGATGGTGTACTTGATTGAGAAAATATGGAAACAACTAAATTTGATTATTGGCAAAAAGTTGCTAGTTTTGATTATCCAATGGCCAATATTTGATGAGTTGCTAAGAGATTGCTAAATCTGATTATTCTACTGTGAGCTCTTTTTTGAACAAATGTTGCTAATCTTAGCAACATCTTAGTTTTGATTATACTACTGTGGATGCTCTTACTAATGATTTTAGGGGACGAGTCTGTCCGGGTTGTTTTTGGTATCGGGTCCATTTTGATGATTAAGACTGTTGATATTTTACACGCGCCGAGAACATTAGGCACGTTAAAATTCATTTGTGATATTGTTTAATATATGTTTGGAATACATTTATTTCCACGAAAATGGGTTTAGAAAACATAGCAACACTAGATAAAAATATTCAACTAGAATTATTTTTTTTGCCTGTCCTTCTCAATGAAGTCTAAAATATTGGTGCCAATAAAAACAAACAGACCGTGAAACGGCTCAAAAACTACCCAGACAGGACCGTCTTGCAGGAGTAGAGAGGATGCCATCCCAGTTTTTAGGCATGGAGTCTATAGACACTCGTGAGGTTATTTTCGAATTGGGTTAAATATCTACTTCCCCTCCAACAATTCCAATTTTGGTTACTTCCTCCTCCAACTACCAATTGAAGCTACTTTTCCCTCCAACTTTCAAAACGTTAGCCACTCCATCCAATCCTCAATTCCCGTCCAATTCATGGATGGAAAACCAACAACTCTAACCCCCTCATCCAATTGAAGGAATTTATGTCTTTAACCTACCAATATGCCAATATATATGTATGTATATCCCTTTCCAGTCAAAACCCCCTCGTCCTCGTCTGCATCTCAAGTCCACATTTCAATCCACGGACAGAGACTTTGTTCCTCTCTCTCTCTCTCTCTCTCTCTCAATCAATACCTTAGGAGTGAGCAAACCCCTAAGTGCCAGACCAACACCACTTGGCCAATTCCTTGGGGTTAACTAGTAGAAAGAGCAGCTTAATCTTTGCAACGCAAAAGCCTATTTTGGCTTAATAATTAATTCACTTTTTTTATTTTTATTCATGACAATTTTGCATTTGTTAGTTTTGCGTCAATTTTTTATGCATTATTAGCTCGACTCGACAAGAAGAATTTAAAAAGTAAAAAAATTATGAACCAAACTATAATAGTTTTTTTTAATAAAGAAAAAAATAATTTAAAACGTTTATCTATTTTGAAATGCAATTTTTTTGTGGCTCAACGTACAAAAAACGCATACACTACACCTCAACAATATTTCATCTATACTGCTCAATTTTGACGTGTTAAAAATTCTTAACCAAAGTTTAAATTGGGACCCACTAGATAGTTGCAAAACATAGCTGGAGTAATAGTGTGATACCCATAACATTGTTTGGTTAAAAAAGTTAAGTGGCTTATTTTTTTTTGTCCTTATTCAAATTTTTTTTCGCATTTGCTAGTTTTTCGTCAATTTTTGGGGGATTATTGCTTTATCATGATGAGAGGAATCTAAAAAGTTAAAAATTACGATCGAAACCTAATTTTTTTTTAAATAAAGATAAAAAATAAGCCAATAAGCCAATTTTTTCGTCTTTATTAAAAAAAATTAGATTTCGATCATAATTTTTTTTTACTTTTTAGATTCTTTTCTTCATGACGAAACAATAATTCCCAAAAAAATTACGAAAAACTAACAAATAGGAAAAAAAATTGAATAAAGACAAAAAAAATAAGTCACTTGGTTTATTTAGTCCAACGACCCTTAATGCCTCTTTCATTTCTCCCCGTGGAAGAGCATCCATTTCATGACATGGCTTCGGTGAATTGGACATCCGGACACAATGGCGAAATCACGTTTGGGATTTGAGTTGGAATGTCTAGATTACCCTTCTTTTGGCACCAAAACCACTTTAGGGGCACCAAAACCATTCTTGGGGTTAGTGCTATTGGGTTGTCCGTCCATAAATTGGATGGGAGTTAAGGATTGGATGGAGTGACTGACGTTTTGAAAGGTAGAGGGGAAAATTGCTTCAATTGGTAGTTGGAGGGGGAAGTAACCAAAATTGGAATAGTAAGAGGGGGAAGTAGATATATAACCCTTTTTGAATTCCCGCATAGCCTACTGTTGGGTACATTTTGCGTCCGGGGTGACTATTTGCAGTTTTGTATTTTCTCCCTTAGCCCGTTAAAAATTTTCAATTATACTCGATAGTTAGTTACCAAAATTGAGATATATTTTTAGCATCCAATTACCGAAATATAATATTTTTTTCAATAACTATTTAAAGAAAATGTATGTTCAGCAGTTGTTTACTGAAGATTGAACATATTTTCGACATATAGTTATCGAAACATAATTTTGTTTTCAACAGCTACTTACCGACATGTTATGTATAATATTCAACAACCATTTACCGAAATGTAATGGATTAAGGGAGAAAATATAGGACTGCGAATAATCGGCCCCTTTTGCGCCTGTTTGGCAATTCTCCATATTTCCAAAGATGGCATTAACAAACAGGATTACAATATGACACTATCCCTCCACTCCCCGACGTCGTTTCATTTCCCCAACCCAACCCACTCCTCCCACCTCAACTCGATTCGGGCCACCACCAAAACCCTAGCCCCCCGCATCGACAATCCACACTTCCGCCCGCTACAAATGACGACGGCGACGACGGAGCCTCCGATTACGAGTGGCGAAAACTCTCCCCAAAAGGACGAAGGATGCGCTCCACAACCTCTGATGTCGAAGAGGGCGCAGAAGAAGCTGTTGAAGCAGCAGAAGTTCGAAGCGAAGAAGGCGCAGAAGAAGGCCCTGGTGAAGGAGCAGAAGAATAGGGAGGGCGAGAGGAAGCGGAGGGAGTGGGAGGAGAGGGTCGCGGGGTTGTCGGAAGAGGAGAGAGAGAAGCTGATAGGGTCGAGGAAGGAGTTGAGGAAGGAGAGGATGGAGAAGAGGTGGGAGGAGAGAGAGAATAAGGTTAAGAGGCTCAACGAGGCCAAGACGCAGGGACAGAATATAGTCGTCGACCTCGAATTCGCCAGCCTCATGACTCCGTCTGAGATCAATAGCCTCGTCCAACAGGTCTTTTTTTTCTTTTTTCCCTTTCTATCGCACTTGCCCTAATTCGTTCTTGTAACTCCACGCTTTAAGTCACATAATGTGCGAGCATATGCTAAAATTCATGAGAGCGAGGATTGAGAGCACGAGCCCAGAGCGAGAATCGAGAGCATGAGCAAAGGGCCGTACTAAAGGATTATGTGATTATGCGTTTTGCTAGATAATATGGATTAAAATGTCCAGTTTTTATTTTGCCTAGTCACTTTATGCATGCGCTCCAGCAATATTAGTTATGTTTCCTAGTTTAAGTAAACATCAACACATGATAGGTAAAGTGACTGATGATGTTGGCAAGCTTCATTTGGTTGAAAAACATTTTCCTAGTTCCAATAGATGACCAAATATGATTAGCCAAAAGGCAAATGGGTAAATTAGATAGCAAACATATGTTCTTGTAGCTCCAATATTGATATGCATTTTGCATGGCAAGTGTAAATAAAATGGTACAAATTTTATTTTGCCTAGTGTATACTTGCTCCATCACTATTTGTCTTTTTTCCTTGTTAAATACTTAAATTACATATATGCAGTTACATTGAATGGGAGTCAGTCTCTTCGTATAAATGGAATGAGGTATCCTTGTGGAGGAGAACAAAAGCAAACTAATCCAATAGACAGAGTTTTCCTTTAGCTTAATTGGAAGAGTAGTACTAGTTGTGGCAGATCATATGGCTAAATGACGTCAGGTAAGCATAGAAGTTTATAATGGTTTTTTTTTTTGGTAAAGAGAGGTTTGTTTATAATGTTGATCTTGAAGATGGTATTCACGTGTTATGTGGTTTGATTGCCAATTCGAGGTACTAGGTAATTTGTAGTACATTCTTCATTGAATCTCTTTGCAAAGAGTGTCCTTTTGATCATTATTTGTACTCGTTTGAACTCAGTTATTGTCACCTTTTGAAATCGTGACACTGGAAACATTTGGCTGAAAGCCATGTGTGGGATGTAGGAGTGGGAAGAGTACCTGAGGTCGCCGCCCTCCGGGTATATGACGGTTGCTACAATGGTGCTCGAGACTACTGGAGGTGGAGGAGAGAGCTCGGGGCGGACTTAGAGAGAGAGAGAGGGTGGGGGGGGGGGGGGGGTGGATGGCAGTGGAGAGAGAGGTCTTAACTAGAGAGTAGATAGGTGTGCTCCTCCCCATTGGGGGGAGGAGTGGATGTTGACGTGCTTTCCTCTTTTAGTCCCAAGTCAGGTCTTGGAGCTTGTAATCAAGGAACCAACAGAGGCTATTTCGGTGATACATGGAGATTCGTATCATTTGCCAAGTTAGGCAGTAGGTATGATACGGGCTCCGAGGTGCCAGGCGGTAGGTATGATACTTCTTCTGAGATGTCAGATGGCGGTCAATGCCCCCTCTCTCTAGGACCGGTCAAGTTAGAGCTCGCCGGAGGCAAGCTCGTCCTCCTTGACAAACCCTTTGCTCTAGCCTTCAAACTGCATTCCTCCTTAGGTCCCGAGCAAGATACCTAGGCCCTGCTCCCGGCCTAGGGATGGTGTGTAGAGTCGCCTTTGAATACATGTAGAGGGCTTGTGGAGCCTTAAGAGTGTTAAGTAGGAGGTGAGGTGCCCGGATGTGACCTCATTCGTCCATGGGAGGAGGGTTCCTGGAGGAGGCATTGCTCCTCTGGAGGTAGAGTTGTGGAGGAAGCCTTACTTTGGCGGAGGCAAGGCTTCCAGAGGAAGCCTTGCTTTGGCGGAGGTAAAGTTCGTGGAGGAAGCCTCACTTTGGCGAAGGCAAGATTTGTGGAGGAAGCGTTACTTTGGTGGAGGCAAGGCTTGTGGAGGAAGCATTGCTCTGCTAGAGGTGAGTATCTTGGAAGAAGCCTTGCTTCTCCTGGAGGCAAGGGTTGTGGAGGAAGCCTTGCTCCTCTAGGAGGTGAGTATCATGGATGAAGCCTTGCTCCTCATGGGGGTAAGGGTTGTGGAGGAAGTCTTGCTCCTCCAGGAGGTGAGTATTATGGAGGAAGCCTTGCTTCTCCTGGAGAGGGTCGCTGGAGGGGTTCCTGAAGAAGGCGTATCCGGATGTTGGATATATCATATGCCCACACCATGGAACATTGGTAACTGTGGAAGCCCACTGGGTAGAATGAATAATGATTAATGAGATATGATTGATTGCTCTGCCGGGAATCCAGTGTAGTTTTTTTTTATTGTGGCTTGCGTGGCGCATATAGTTTTGACCCTATGGCGCTTAGCATGTTTTTGAGATGGGCTGGGTACGAGGCTACTATTGAAGGGATGTTTATCGTTGTCTTATTGCATATACTACCCGATCTTACATATATTTCAGGCACGTAGCAAATTAGTGGTGGGCAAAATTGGAGTATTTGAAGGATTTAACTTATATGGAGATCATTTTGAGAAATCATGGTTGTTGTAAATTTAAGGGAGTTTTGGGGCTCATCAGTTGTGTTTTTGGAGGCTCGTGTGAAATTATTTTGAGGATATTAGAGGCATTTACTTTTGAGGCATTGCAAGAAATTCTGGTCGTCTCAGCAAATTTCTTCTTCTTTTGATAAATTCCATAATTTTAAGCTCATAGGCTCTGCGCCTATGATGCACTGACATTGACACTGGAATTCTAAAAAAATTGGGGATACGGACACGGCGGATGACACGCCATATGTGTGTGTGTGTGTGTATATATATATATATTCGATTTTTGAAAATAGCCAGTCTTATCTAGTGATTCATTATGAAATTCTTAATGAGTGATGCATCATTTGTGATAGTTTATATGATATATTAGATAAGAAACGTCATGTTTTAAGTTAATTGCAAAAGTCAGAAATAGATCTACAAAATGCTGTCCTAAGATCATCAATAACTGAGCTGTGATGTCATCTGCAGATTAGGGTTTAGCTCGCTGAAGATATGTTCTTTTATAGGTTTAATTATATTTTAACCCAAAACTTTTAAGTAATAACCCAAAAAAATTAAAAAAAATTACAGATGCTCCCCAGCCATGTCCCATACGTGTCCCACCCGTTTCCCCATCCGTGTCCCCCTCTAAAATTAAATTAAATTATTTAACGCGCCGCATGGTGTGTCGAACATGTGTCCTCGTGTGTCCAAAGGTCAAGGTGTCGGTGCTTTATAGACCTCCACAGTTTTATACTTGTCCTCTTTTTTTTTGATCGGCATGTTGTGTCCTTGTTATCATGGACATCCTTCACTGGGGTTTTTGTTCATTGAGTCCATGTACGATTTGATGGTTACATGTCCTGACCCTACTTAATACGTATGGGAAATCTTGGTTCCCGGCTGGATCCTGCAGCTATTACTTAATTAACATGTGTTATGCTTCTTGTTATCTATTTTGCTTAAGTAGTGACTAGTGATCTTTTACTCTATGTTTTGTATATATATTTTGTTTTGATTACTCAGAACAAAGCGGAAACCACCATATGACCATATCATTGTTTGCTAAGTTCCAAATACTGATTGTCATGGATGCAAACATGCAGATTATGTATTGCTATGCGATGAATGCAAGATGCAGTTCCCCTGGCCACCTCTGGTTAACTGGCTGCCATGGAGAGATGGAGATTCAATTGCAAAGGCTTCCAGGGTTTGATAAGTGGATAATAGAGAAGGAGAACCGACCGTATGTTGAAGCTTTTCAAGATTGTAAGGAACATTTGGTATATCTCACAGCAGATTCAGAAAATATTCTGGAGGAACTTGATCCAAGGAAAATATACATTGTCGGTGGGTTGGTGGATCGGAACAGATGGAAAGGGATAACCATGAAGAAAGCAGAAGAGCAGGGGATTCAAACTGCCAAACTTCCCATAGGAAACTATCTGAAGATGTCTGGCTCCAAGGTATGGTTAGTTTTTTGGTTCTTGCTTTGTTACTTTGCTATTTTGTTCCTTGTAAATCTTTTCTATTGTTCTCTCTCAACAACGCTGCACTCCTTGCTTGTTCTTCAATTTTGTGCTGTTTATGGTCCTACGTACTGTTTAGTGTTGAGAGTTTCTGCAAAAGCATGAATGGTGAATTTCTAGCAGCAAAATGGAGGTATGATCTATTTCTGCATTCAGGCTGAAGCACGAGAATCTGTTTTTACGGTCTTCAGTAAGTTAGAGAGAAAGGAAGCTAAATAAGCTGTTACATAGTGTGACTTCTAATATGATACCTGTTAAGTTTTACCCTGGATCACCAAAGATAGGTTTCAGGCAGGCGCCAACAGGTGGATTTATCCTAGTGAAATTTGATCTGGAGATGGAAAGAGGGAAAGGAAAGTTGGGCGTACTTCAATCATTTTGTGATTTTTGCAGGATTCTGGGCTCATTTTGCTAAATAATATGCACAAGTGTTGGTGAGATTTAGAGTCATAGTGAATTTTGGAAAAAATGGATTTATGGTGAACTATGGGTCAATGATATGACACAATTTAATCTGTGCACTAGAAAGCGCTTTTGTTTCCTAGAAGGCCTAAATTAGCTTAGTCTGGAAACATTTTTATTTTTCAATTTTTAGTAAATTATTCCAGCAAAAATGGATTCGTTTTCCCTTTTTTTCCTACAAGAATAACGACGAGAAAATGCAGCAAGATAATCTTGTCTTTCTGTTTTTAGTTTTCTGTGTATCCGATCCATTTCTTTTCCAAGAATTATGTTTTGTAAACCAATCAAATCCTTTCTATATGAAGATATTGTTCCTCCCCATTCAATATTTTGCATTTGTAAATTTGTATTCAGGTCCTCACTGTGAATCAAGTAATAGAAATTCTCCTCAAGTTTTTGGAGACTAGGGATTGGAAGACTTCATTCTTTAAGGTGATCCCTCAAAGGAAAAGATGTGAAGCTGATTCAGAAAAAAAACAAGGAGATTCAGATGGAGAAGATAACAGAGAGACTGCTGATCACCTTAAGAGGAAAAAGAATTGTGTTGAATCCTGTCCTCATCCTGAAAAAAAGCTTGATGAATGTTAAGATCGAAACAGATTCTCTACTTGAGGTCAATCTTTACCAACAACGGCACCCCAGAAAGTCACCCTCATGGGGCTCTGGTGTCGGATTCTCATGTCACACATGGGTGCCAATCTCACTCATGTTTACCGTCTTACAAATTAGAGCACGGACAACCTGGCAAGATTGGGTGCGGGACAAGCGGAGGAGCTGGTAATCTCAGTTGATATTCCGCCATTGAACAAGGCCGTTCATCATCAAGGATAGCCTGGGGATTGGGCAATTGAATGTTTAAGCTGTCTCTAGTTTGCTTTTTAGTTCTATATTTAAACATGGTGTTTACTGTTGACTCTAGTCTTAGTGCTGGACTTGTTCGGTTTGCTGCTGTTGGTTTGTTAATCTATGACTTTCAGATGTACCAAAAAAAGAATAAAAGAATCTTGTTGTGTAAAACTTCTACAATGGTATGAGAGCATCATGCTCTCTCGATAAATATAAGACCATTTGATTGAAAAATAGGTAATCACAACTCTTGGATCAAAACTACTCACAAAACTAAAGTGGATTTGTTTAAAATGAGATGATTTTATGAATTTTTGACCAAAAAATGTAGTATTATTTATTACAGAAACAGTTTTTATATACAATTCATTAAGAAAACATTTACTATCTTATACAGCTACTTTAAGAACAATGGGAGCATGATGCTCCCAAATCATTTGGGAGAATCATAGCCAGAGTAGTCGTTGTGGCTAGGTTCAGGGTCGTGGCGTATATTTCTCTTCCTTGGGGTATAGATGATTGTGTGATCCATTCAGTCTTACACGAATAATTCGACCTGTTCGATAATCTTAAAATAATTCTTGAGTGATTTTGTAAAAAAATTAGGTCAATAAAATAATTGTAAGAAAATGATCCAATTTTTTAATTTTTTGTTTAGGAATTTAGGATCCTGATACCTATCGACATCGATAGAAATCAAAACAGTTAGTATTTTGAAAGTACTATTTGCATTTTGATACCCATCGATCTTCAATTAAGATAATTTTTGTATTGAATACTCTTCTCAACAAGTCTTATAATATCTGCAATTTAAATTATTGGAAAACCAAGTAGACACATTTTTAGAATCCTAAATTTTGAACAACCTAATGAAGCATTTGATCACTTACCGGTAAGTATTTGATTGAGCTTATTTTTTACAAGATCGCTTAAATAATTATTTTAAAATTATTGAACGGATCGAATTATTTATATGAAACTTTGAAGTAGACCTCAGACAAGCATCCGTGCCCCGAGGGAGTGGGAGAGCGACAGCGACGAGCAAAGGGGAGAGGTGGCTCCCTGACTTAGGCCCAAAGCGTCGGGCTTTACAAGGGCTGCTGTTGGCAGCGGTCCCTCGCTACAGGGATCCGGAGTCCGCAAGTGGGAAGCGGTTTCTTCCGCCCAGACCAACCTCCTTGTCTTTGTCTCTGTCTGTCTGTCTCTCTCTCAACTCAGCACCTGGTCAGGTGGGGTTTGGCTCTCCTCCCGTATTGAGCAGTCCAGTATCCTCCAGTGTTTGGCTGAGATCAGTCCATCGACATTGATATCTTCGGCTATATTTTTGCCACGTGGATCAGCTTTTTTGCCACCCCAAAATCCCTCTGTTTTGACCCTTCTGCGGTGACCCTTTGCTCCTGTCAGTGCTCTAATCCCGCCAAAACACATGTACTTCCCAGAAAAGTCTACCGGCACAGGCCAAAAATTTGTACCAATGGGTACAAACCCTTTTTTGGGTCCATTTTGAATCTAAAAAAAATTATCAGAGTTGCTCAATTTGTTTAAAATACTTTACTTATAGTCCTTACAAAAAATAAGCTTAATCCCGCCATGCACTTCCCAGAAAGTCTACTGGTACAAGGCGAAAATCTGTGCCAAAGGGTACAAATCCTTTTTTGGCCTAAAAAAATGATCGGAGTCTCTCATTTTGTTTAAAATATTTTGCTTATGGTCCCTACAAAAAATAAAGTTAATCCGGGATCCGTAAGCGTATTTACGAAACATCCAAACTTTGCTTTATTGAATTCTAGAGCAAAGTTTGGATGTTTTGTTAATACTCTTACCGATACCGAATTAAGCTTATTTTTTGCAAGGACCATAAGCAAAGTATTTTAAACAAATTGAACGACTCTGATCATTTTTTTGAGATCCAAAATGGACCCAAAAAAGGGTTTGTACCCATTGGTACACATTTTTGGTCTGTACCGGTAGACTTCTAGGAAGTGCATGTGTTTTGGCGGGATTAGAGTACTGGCGGGAGCAAAGGGGTCACCACAGAAGGTTCAAAACAGAGGGATTTTGGGGTGGCAAAAAAGCTGATCCACGTGGCAAAAATATAGCCGAAGATATCAATGTGGATGGACTGATTTAATCTCAGCCATACACTGGAGGATACTGGACTACACAATACTGGAGGTGAGCCGAACCCGGTCAGGTGACTCTCTCTCTCTCTCTCGCCCACAATCGGAATGCTTCTGCATTTCGAAACTATTTAAAAAATAAATACTAATTTTAAAAAAAGGAAATTTTTTTTATATTCTTTCGACTTTGACTAAAAATTCATTTTGATAATTCACATTTCAATTTCAGCATAAAAATACTTTGACTTTTTAATTTTTTTCAATGTTATCCTTTAGGGATATATACAAAAAATGGGGTATTTAGATCAAGCACCCTACACACATTGGATGCCGTTGATTCCCGCGTTAGCCCCCTAATTTTTTTAGGAATATATATATATATATATATATATATATATAAAATAGAGTATTTGGATCAAGCATCCTACACATATTGGATGCCGTTGTTTTCCGCGTTAGCTCTCTAATTTTTTTTTAAGAATTTTTGGACGGCTCGGATCTGCCGTCAGGAGGCCGGAGACGGCCCGGCGTGGCCGTCAGTCCCTATGGATTTCTTCTAAAGGATGACATTGAAAAAAATTGGAAATTGGAAATATTTTTATACCGAAATTGAAAGGTGAATGATCAAAATAAATTTTTGGTCAAAATTGAAGGGATATAAAAGAAATTTACCCTTTAAAAAATAAGTACTTGAAACACACCTTAGCTTGGGATTTCCCCGCTGTCGTGATTTTTATCAACGAAAACCTTCAAACCTTCTAGATAGACGCTTTTCATTTAATTTATTTGGGTGAGTTTTAGGGGTTATCGGCCCGTGTGTGTGTGGAAACTTTTGGATGTGAAGTTCCTACATGATGGAGGTGAGGTTGTAAAGAACTCACACTCTACTTAAAATATGTAAGAGCATCTCCGCTGCTTCACCAAATCCTTACTCAAAACTCAAATTTGAGGAAAAAACCCCCCCAAAATCCACCTCCACTCTCTATCCAAACCCATACCAAATTTGAGTTTTACTCAATTTTTTTTACCAAATTTGGTTTGAACTCAAATCCTTCGCCAAATTTTCAGACAGTGGTTGTTATTGGTAGCAGGTGTGGTTGCTAGTGGTGGTCAGTAGCGTTTTTTTGTCTCCTTCATAGTCATCCATAGGGTTGCAAACAAACCAAACTACTCCCGAGCAGCTCAAGGCTCAACTCGTTAAGAGCTCGGCTCAAATTGTTTACAAACGAGTCAAGCTCGAGGTCGAGTTTTAGGCTCGTTTAATAAATGAGTCGAGCTCAATTCGTTAAGAGCTCGGCTTAAATTGTTTACAAACTAGTCGAGCTCGAGGTCGAGTTTTAGGCTCGTTTAATAAATGAGTCGAGCTCAACACTCTAAAACTTGGCCCGTTTGCCTAGGCTCGGCTCGTTAAAAGAGTCTCGTTTAGGAAATGAATAAAACTCAACTCGTTAAGGACAAACAAGCCAAACTCGAGCTCTAATTTTAGATTTGTTTATTCGAGCTTGAACACTACATAGCTCATCACCGGCACAATAACTGCTTATTTTCTTTTGGGGTTTCCGGGGTGTGTTGCATTTATTGGATTCCATGTATGCTTTCCCTGCTTAGCTAAGTGGGTGATGCGCTTTCTTTCGATATTTTGTCCAGAAAACTGATTCTTTGGCTCGTTGATAGAGGAGGAGAGGTACTATTCTTATTTGACCTTATAGTGCAAATTTCATTACTTTATTTCTGCCTGAAAAGTCTTCGTGAATGGCCAATTGAGATTATGTATTTTCTGTCAGGTTTGGAGTAATTATTCAGTAGTTTAGGAGCACCATCACGTGGTGCTTCCGACCATTCCAAAATCATACATTTATGTGGAGTTCATACAACTTTGAAAATGTGTGATTGTGAAGTGGTCTGGAGCATCACGTGGCTACATGACGGTGCTCTCAAACTACGGGATACTTTTACCTTTGTATATGAGCCGATGGGATTAGTTTTTGGACCGATTTTCTGCCCAGTTTTGCTATGGTTTAGTCTCCTCCAATTTTTATTTTTTAGGGTTCATTCTAGACTAAAAGAAAATGATTGGAATCGTTCATTTTGGAAACTCGTTGAGAAGTATACCCATGCCAAAAATTAGGTTAATCAAACTTCATTTGATATATGAATGAATTGTGCATTTGGGCGAGAAGAAAAAAGAAAGCGAAATTTTGTTTAAAACTTTTGCAATATATTTTTTTCTTGCACAGAACAACCTATTCATATTAAAAAACGACTCAATGAGTTCTATAAACTGAACAATTCCTATGATTTCTTCACTTCACTTTTTTAAAGTCTTCAAGTGGTTTAATTTTCTGTTATAATATAATATATATATGGTGGTCATTTACTGCCGAATCTTAGTTTCCAGAAGCATTATGGTCGTTGTTGGTCACTGATCTGTTTTATTCTACCTTAATATGTCAGTCGCTTAATGCACAAAGGGTACGTCTCCGCGTATCATGGAAACAAGCAACATACTACGGAGTATCTTTTATTTTTTGAACGGAAGAAACGAACAAGGAACATATCTTAATCCCCACTTTTGTATTCTATGATCTTACTGTGCTATTTTTTTTTGGCTAACAGATGCTTGGAAAATTGATTTCATGTTTTGGTGTGGGACCTTTTTTTTTTGGATGTTTGCTTTGGTAAAAGATGGGAAGAACAATCAGAAAAAGAAAAAGAGGATGGGCAAGTCATCCATTCAAGATGTATCTCCGAAACCAGAAAATTCAGTTGCAGTGTCAGATTAGCAGGTTAAGGTAATCCAAACTTTTCCTTATCGATTTTGCCTACTTGGTAAAGAATGCGAAAAAAAGAAGTCTTTGCTTCCTATCAACAAACAGCTCAGGCAGGGACGGAGTCAGGAATTTCATCACGCAGGGGCGAGCCTATATACACAGGAGCGAGCCTATATACTTTCATAGGAATTTTTTTTTTTACATATAATAGTAGTGTTTCTTTTTTTTTTTTCCAGGGGTGACCGCCCCTACTGGTCCCTCCTTGGCTCAATCCCTGAGCTCTAAGTACAACTTTTTTCCAATAAAGTAATAGAAAAGCAAGCAATCCAGGGGTTTCATGTGTCCAAGCTTCATACCCCTCACAAATAGTTCTTTTTTTTTGGTCATCGAATATCTCTTGAGGTTTAAATGATTGTTTTTTTTCCATGCAAAGTGCAGACACTTAGATAATGTGGAATATGCAATCCTACAATGTGATTAGAGAGTTTTTTTTTTTTTTAAACGTTGGGTAAGTGTTTTTTAGAGTAAGTAGGACGAGACACCAATAAAAGATATGACATGTAACCAATAAAAGACACCAACATGTCATCTTTTTGGTATGGGTACACCAACAAAATATATTGGACTTGTAACCAACAAAAGACTCTATTCAGTTTGAGTTTTGATCGAGGGAAGTTTTTAAGAGTTATTTTTGGTATGGGTATACTTCTCAACGAGTTTCCAAAATGGACGATTCCGATCATTTTCTTTTAGTCTGGAATGAACTCTAAAAAATAAAAATTAGAGGAGACTAAACCATAGCAAAACTGGACAAGAAGTCGGTCTAAAAACTAATCCCATCAGCCCATATACAAAGCTGAAAGTATCCCGTAGTTTGGGAGCACCATCACGTAGGGATGTAAACGAACCAAATCGAGCCGAACCTTGTGATAAAAAGAGAGTTACTTAAATTAGAGAAATCTTCACAGATAAATCCCAATTTGTACCACATTGTCTTTGTTGACACGGGGAGATTTGTGGCCTGATGAAGCAATACGGTAGTGATATTTGTCATTAATTTCAACGGTCGATTCTACGGCAAGAGAAGAATATTATATATCAAACATTTACTTCCAAACTAATAAACTTTTTTTTTTTTGGCAGGAAGAAGGTAATTAAACATCTATCAAAGGATAGGTAATTCAGTCTGACCAGTATGTTGTTGTTTTAACAAAGGTACGGTAATGTTGAAATAGATAAACATCTCGATTTGGACTATTTATGCGAATGCATTAAGTTAGTCCATGTTATTTCTGTAGAGGGAAGCCAAAAGGATTATACCAGCAGACATTTCCTTTTTGTTTTCCTTCTCCATTTTATTTACTCCCCCTCCTTCGCTTACAAAATTACAAAGCATTCACTCTCTCACTTACTCTCAACACCTTCTCCACAAAGATTATACTAGCACATATAGTCCATGTTATTTTTGTAGAGGGGGGGTCACAAATAGATATTTCCTTTTTGGTAAGTACACATGGCTACTTGTTGATAAAAATAAGAGTATATTTAGCTTATTGTTGTGGTATCACATCGCAAAAATTGGGTGATAGCATTAGCCTGGAAATTTTGCATCATACATATTTACCGTTGTGTGTATCACGTAAGTTGTGCTTAAAGAAAATATTTGTGACCTTGTGTTTGTTCTTTATTGGTCTTTGCATTGGTTAAATTTTCCATTTGAAATACAAAACATAATTCTTCACGCACGTCTCTAGCGTGTTCGGTACTCATCCTCGGCATGCCCGATACTTTTTTTTTGATAGGCAAAATTTTTTTTATGAGAAACTCGATATGGATACATCGAGAAGGAAATGGCAAGCATCATTGAGAGGAAAAACCTAATCCAATCATATGCAAGCCACCAATCCAAAAAGGAGATCAAAAAAAAAAAACCAATGAATAGTTGGAAAAAATAAAGAAAGAAATATGACAATTCAAATTTTATGCTTTCTAACGCCATCCAGATGGCTCTTGAAATCTTCAACAGAATAGGCTGCAAGATTGCATCTTCCTTTTACCCAAAGAGCCACTCTTAGTTTGATAAGGTAAATCCCTTCTTCAGCATCTGGAGTTGAGTTCTTGAAGACAAGGTCATTTCTTACTTTCCAAATAAATCAAAGGACGGTGTAGAGATTGGTATTCCAACAAATTTCTTCCAAGTTGTGGAAGGTATTGGAAAACAAATAATCAATCATACCAAAAATAGTTGAGGGGCAGATCCAGGACATATTCCACCAAAACATAATACCGGACCAGATATTCCAAGCAAAGTTGCAATGGAGGAGCAAATGAGAAGGTGTCTTTGAAGGTGCAGAGCATAGAGGGCAGATACCAAGAACTGGTGAATGATACTTATTAGCTTACAGTTGTGTATCACATCGCACCCATTCAGTTATAGATGATTGGTACATATGTGGATATGTACCATTAACATTAAGTGTATAACATTCGCTGTGGTTAAAGAAACTTTTGAATTATTTATGGTGTGTACTGTTAATGTTGAAAGGTTTTGATTACCCTACTTTCTGGGGCTATTTTGTCTTAACTTTGTGATCAGAATTAGTTCATTGTTGTCCCTCAACCCTCATTAGTTGCATCTTTGTCCCTGACTCAAATATAGACACAGAACTTTGTGATCGTATTGTCAACGTGATTGTTTTTGCTTTCATAAACCAAATAAATGCAGTCAAGTGTTGTGTAATTCTACTTGCACATATATTTTTCTTCTTTTATTGGTATTGATTGTATTTATTCGTGCCTTTACAGATCAAAGTGGACTTCTTCGAAGCTTGGACATACATTTTGGATCTGGATGAAATTTTCTGGATGTAGATGCAACTTTTTGAATATGGATATGCATTTTGCTTGAATGAAGGCTATTCAGAAGAAATACTTCTTGTGATCTATGTATTTAGCATTGCATTTTGACAATTATTGTGTAGGTTATAACTTAGGATAATGCATGGTTTGGTATTTTTGAGTGTCATGTTGATTACTACAGTACATATTAGGATGTTGAATTACCATTAAAGCTTGGATTTACAGTTCGTTATATATAGCATGTATGACCGGTGTGTAGGAACAAAATGGCGAATGAAAATTCATTTGGGGGGGGGGGGTATGTATTATAACACCCAAGATGAATTAATGCCAAAAATATATTTCCATTAACCAGTGCATTAGTAGCTATCATGAGGACCTTTTGGTGACTAATACTAGTAAGAGAAAAATAATACTACAGTAATAACCTTTGGTGACTAAATAAATTAGGCAAGGAAAATAATCTTTGGTGACAGCTACTATTCCACGACTAAATAACTTTGTCATTGAAAGATCAAAACAGTGACCAAGTTTTGAATGTTCAGTTACCAATAAGTATCAGTGACAAAGCAAAGTTTCACCAAAAATACACAACCACGTCCAAGATTAGTCACTAAATACAATGTTTTCTTTGGCTTTGCTATTTCCACTTTACCAATTGAAGTTCTGCCACAACACATGAACATGGTGGAGAATTGATCTATAGATTTGAATTACTCTGCATTGTGACTGATCGTAATGCAGAGTTTGATTAATGCTGGTAAGAATTGAATTGAATGTCATAGAAAACAAAGGCAATCGCAAATATGAGCCATCAAGATTTCAAAGGCTTCAACTTGAAATTTAAGCACTTGATTAAAACTAGCTGCAATGTTCTAAAAGAGTTCCCAACACCAAAACCACCAGACTACATTTTGTTAATTTTTACTTCTAGCCTTTGATACCTGTTGGTATCAAATTTGGCATCTCACTTATTGTTAAACTGGGCATATGGCTCAAGACTGGCCATGGCAGCTTGGGATGAACTCGCATTTGATCCATCATCCTTCATGAATCCACCCATATTCGCGGGAGCTCCAAAAAACCCGTGGTGATGTCCCAAGTGAAACACCGGCACAAAAGCTGGCACAGCAGTCAGTGTGCCTAAATCAGCTGCCCTCTTCACCATAGGGTCGCCCCTTAACGAGCCACGATCCCCCTCAAAATCACGGTAGCGATTCAGGTACAGAGTCATAGGCTCAATGTAATCGTCGAAACCCAACTTGCTCATCCCCCAAAGAACATCCTCTGCAGTAATGGTCTTGCGCTGCTCGCGCTGGCAACGGTCGTTGGCCTCACCCGTGATGAAGCTGATGAACTCCGACACACACTCTTGAATAGTTTCCTTGGCTTCGTCGGATATCTTGGCGTGTGGAGGGAGGATTTTGCGCATGATTCGGATGACGTTGGCGATTGGCATGAACCGGTCTTGCTCCCGCACGGTGCATTCGTTGTCATCAGTTACAGAGTGGTGGTGGTGGTTGTTGGTGTTATTCATGTCCGATAACCCCACATTCATTTCTGCCAATTACTGACACTGTTATTAGTTTGTTGGTGGAAGAAATACATAGTATTTATGAAGCCAGTCAATTAGTTAGTTGTTTTTGTTATCATCCCCCTGTCTCCTAGTAACTTAAACCTAGCTCTACGCCCAAACAAACAAAAATACTCCTAAAACAAGAAATGAGAGCTAGTACGTATCTAAACTTGCTTCCTATTTGCTCTTTCATTTCCTCATACAACATCTTCGTGTTCATGAGACTTTACGTACGGTCAGATTTTGAACATAGAGGTCTAGTAAATAAAGTATATTCAAAAAGTTTCAGTGTCTAAAACACCATGCACATCATTCTCCATCAATAATCTTCTGCAACAGAAAATTCATTTTGACTGTTTCCCACAACTATGAAAACAAAATCTTTATTATGTGTATGTAAGGGTGTGTTTTCACTTTAATATCATAGTATGTGATTCAAACTTCAGATCATCAATATTACTGCCAATTCAAACAATGCCGGTATATAGAGTAATAATATAGACGTGGATTCGTACATATATAGATATACACCAAGCTTCTACTAAGGGTGACCTCCTCTTTTCCAATCGAATTTTGATGATTCGAACTATTTAGAACGTAATTTTAAGGGTACTTGCAAAAAAATTAGCTCAAAATATGACCGAAAAATGCTTGATCTCAATAGTTTTTCACAAAACTTGACAGGAACTATTCTCTCTCCCGCTCTCTCGTTCGATCTCTCATGCACACTTTTCTCTCTCTATATTTTCAGACCCTAACCCTAACAACGCGAGAAGAAGAAGCTCGACTGAGAACGTGACAAGAAGAAGCTCGACTGTACAAGAAGGCCGGTATCTTTCTCTCTCTCTCTATGGCTCGATTTAAAAATTAGTTACGGTTTGTGCGGTTCATGTTGGAGTTTTTCCGGAGTAAAGGTTTTTGTCAAGAAGTGCTGAGTGGTCCCTTTGGAACACTTTTGTGTTTTTTATCCTTTGGCAATCAAGTTTCTTTTGCATGTGTAAGGTTTTGTAGAGCAAGTATTAATCCAATTAGGATCTTCATCAGGGCTTTATTTATTTATTTATTGTTTTTCACAGCAATTCACAATGGCTTTGTGAATGTTGCAGCAAGTGAATCTTGAATCTTTTTCAATCTGCCTAATTCTTGTTCGGTTAATTTGAAGTGAATCATTGTGCAAAAAAAAAAAAAACCAAAATAAACAAAGCCCTAATGAAGATCCTAATTGGACTAACACTTGCTCTACAAAATCTTATATAGAAGAAACTTGATTGCCAAAGAATAATAAACACAAAAGTGTTCCAAAGGGACCTCCAGCACTTCTCGACAAAAACCTTTACTTTGGAAAAACTCCAACATGAACCGAACAAACCCTAACCCTAATTTTTAAATTGAGCTGCAGAGAGAGAAAGATACCTTGTTGTTCAATTGAGCTTCTTCTTGTTGCGTTCTCAGTCGAGCTTCTTCTTCTAGTGTTTCTTAGGTCAGAAAATATTAGAGAAAGAAAAGTGCATGTGAGAGATCGAACGAGAGACAGAGAAAGACCCTGGCTCCATCCTAGTTACATGGCAGCCAAGTAGCCAAGTGTTTAAAACGGTGTGATTGGAGATCGATGGTGCATGTGGGGTCATATATATATGGTCGCCTGGCAGCTCATGCAATGCATGGATATATGCCATCTATACTGCACTCAACCATACTTCATACTTGTATGTAGTATGTAGTAGGCCGAACGTGACCGTCCGCACCTTAGCGCCAGTCGTGTACCAAGGACGGGGCTCGGCTCACTCAAAGGTTGGTTGACCACTGGTGATGCGCTCTCCTTGTACCCGACGCCAAGAGGGCTCGGCATCGGCCGAAGCCTTAGTCGCTGGTTTTGCCTTCGCCTGGCGTCTAGCGACTGAAGGACTTATGTCAGGCTCGGCCACCACCATGGAAGTGGCACCGTGGACGAGTTTCGCCTGGACTAAATCCCCTGCGGGTTCGGCTACCATATAGGCTCGGCTACCACTATGATCTTCTGGATTTAGCCACTTGCGCATACACGTGCTCCCTCGCGTGCAGAGGCGGTTATGCCAAAAGATAATCATGAGTGCACGTGGAACGTGCCAAGTCACACCAAAACGGTTACCAAATCTGTTCAGGGACATCACGGTCACGTCGCCCGGCCCGTGCATGGAACATGCCCGTACTTGGAGAGCAAGCCAATGAGGCTCTATAAATACTGAAGGGTGATGACTTAAAGAGGTACACAAGCGAATACTCACTAAAAACCCTCGTCTCTTCCCTCTCTCTCTGCACATACTTATCCTCTAGCCGGAGGGCCTTGCCGGGCAACCCCCGGCCGGATCTTAGCCGTGCGTTCATTGTGTAGGCTAGGTGGAGAAGGCTAGGAAACCACTGAACCAGCGGAGGAAGGAACCAGATCGAGGATCGCGGGCCACACATAGTATTCCTCGTACGTCTTTATTTGTATCTATTCTTGGTGCTACCATCAGGGGCGAACCCAATATAGGCACAGGCGGGTCACATGATCCAGCTGAAAGTATTGGAAATTTCCGAAAATTTAGTAACTTAGTTGTGTTGTTCAGTTGGTAAAGTCTTTGGTCTTTCACCTGGGTGGTGCAGGTTCGAAACTTGACTCCATCATTCAGTTATTCTTCAAAACTTGATCCTACCGAGAGTTGAACCACATCAATTCTAAACTTAGATAGTTGGACTACCACAAAGCAACCCACACAATTCTACTGATAACAACAATAAAAATGTAATAAATGATCTAGAAAAAATACAAAAACACTAACATTCATTTTTTTTATTTTGGTTATATTTTTCTGAACAAATGTTCTCTTTGTATTGGATTGTGAGTATTTTTATTAATTTATGCTCGAAAAGTGACTCATCTGTCTGAATTTTCTGGATCCGCCACTGGCTACCATGCATATCATTCTCAATTATTTGCAGAACAGAAAATTCATCTGTATTGTTTTCCACAACAAACTATGAAGACAAATAGGGATATAGGCATGGCAAGACATGATACGATAATGGCATGTAACTAAGTTAGGCAAGGCATGGCATGACGTGCTCATCACCAAGCAAGTCAAGGCATGAAACGACAAGTACTGGATAGGGGCCGAGGAAGTATAGGGGGTGAGGTGGCATGTGCCACCCAGGTCAAAAAAACAAAAAAAATTTTGTATCACCAAAATTACGTAATTCTATGGGAGGAGGGTATTATTTTCGGGTATTAAGTATGTTGATGAGTGATTAATCGATAAGAATGTGCCCTTTTTCGGGGGAAAAGTCTATAATACACAATCCTTAAAAGTGTGTACCATAATCACCTATTGTATGGTTCATTCATAACATTTTTGTGTGTTTCGTAACTTTTGTTCTAGAACTCATAACCTTTCAGCAAATACGATTCATAACATTTTCATTATGATTCATAACATTTTGATGTAATTCGTAGCTTTATACTAAAAAATCATAACTTTTTACTTTTTAGTAATACAATTCGTAACATTTAAGATTCGTAACTTTTATATTAAAATCGTAATTTTTTAGCAATACAATTAGTAACATTTTCTTTATGAATCATAATATTTTGAGAGTGCATCTGATACACATCTAAATAACAGGTATGTATTATAGCCTTTCTCTTTTTTGGGTATTATTAATAGTTAACCTTAGAACCCGTGTGTTATCTTTTCGGGCGTTATGAATAACCAATCTTGGAATACTTGTACCTTTTTTATGCTAATTATTCCCACCGCCCTGTAAAGATAGTCCATGGCTAAAAAACGTGCAATTTTTGGATAAAAAATAAAATACTTCGGTGAATAGTTTCTAACATTTCCTGAAATTAACCAAATTAAAGAACTATTGAGATATTAATTAATTGGGTTACTTATCTAGACATCCCTCCGAGTATACCCATTTTTCAAGGTCATCTTTTCTACAAATTTTTGCCACGGCAAGACCCCCTCATTAAAGTTTACTTTTCTCAACCCTAACTCTGTAGACGGAATGAGTGAAAAGACCATTTTGCCTTCATCCATTTCTGCCTCACTATTCACCGCACACCACTCCTACACTATCTCCCCCTCTCCTTTTTTGGCTGACATTTTTCCCAAACCAAACCAATTTCTCCTCACCTCATCACTCACCAGCACCCACTGCCACCACCAACTGCCGACCACGGCCGGCGAGATCTACCGCTCCGACGACCGCAGCTCCAACCGGAGATAAAATCGTCGATCAAAGCTGGAGACGAAATTAATGCCAGAGCCGGTCACCACGCACCACTCCCACTCTCTCTCTCTCTCGACTTCTCATATTTCAACAAACAAATTCGGTTATGTTCAAATTCGTCAGAGACTATCGTCGAGTTCGTCGTCGATGGATTATAAAACCGGTCAACACCACCGAGCGGACCCTGTTCCCATTAAGGCGCTGGCATAAAGACGGTGCCCGAGACAACTTGCTGCTTTATTGGTTAATTTCCTCATGTTTTCGATTTTCTGCTGCTAAGCTCAAGTCTCATTCGTGAAATTACTTCGAATAGTCATGAGATTGCTTCGTCGAAACTCGGCGATTTCGAACGACGACCATTGAAATCACTTCAATCGAAGACCCATCGACTTTAATTTTCGAACCTGAAACCACAAAAAATGAGAATCTCTCTCTTGCTCTCTTGCGGTGATGTTCGCACCACCCCCAAATAGGAGCTGGTGGGTGGAGGTGTATGGCGGTCATTGTGCTCCGGTGGTCGGGTGTTAATGGTGGCGGTGGGTGGTGGTGCGTGGAGGTGGTCGGCAGAAATGGGTTTGGTTTGGGTGAATCAAAAATGGTTTCAGGAATAAGCAAATCATTATGGGGTAATATTGGAAGATTGCATCACTTTTAAAAATATTTGGATGAAAAAATTAACGGTTCTAGAAGTAAGGCTAACGGAAGGGATTTAGGGAAAAATAAATTTTAATGAGGAAATATCGCTGTAGCAAAAATTCATAGAGGAGGTGACCATGAAAAACGGATATACTTGAAGGAGTGTCTAGGTAAATAATCATATTTAATTTTATGTGAAGAAATTCAAAAAATTAACATGAAAGCACTATATTTTTTATTCTAATAGATTTTTTAACATGAAAGTACTACTACTATATTTTTTACATGAAAATACTACATCTAATTGTAATAGATTCTCTTTGTGGGAGGGAGGGCATACATTGATTTTGAGTAGGGGTGTCGATGGTTTGGATTGGATCGGATTCCTATGAATTCAATCCTAATCTGTATTTCACGGTTTTTTAGAAAATGCAATCCAATCTTAATTCAAAAGTCTCATGGTTTGGTTTCAATCCGAATCGTGAGTCACGATTCGGTCCAGGTTTTATCCATGAATTTTCTTCCATAAAAATAAAATGATGCTACTGTCAACTAAAAATGCAAAGTGCAAACACTTATTAGTGTGACAGAATGTAACAACTCATAAGGGTTTACAGCATTGCTGGTTTCAAGTTTCAGATAACATTACAGTAAGTTAGTTCCACTGTTGTAGTCCATAATTGTTCAAGATAGCAACCAAATAGGCAACAACCAAATAAACGCTAAGCATTATCCAAATTCCACCAACAAAATATGCAATTCTGGTCGAGCATTATGTACTTATTACCTTAAGTTTATAATATTGTCACATTAATGTAAAATTGTTAAAAAAATTCATAATAATTAGTAAAGTTATAATTATTACGCACGTATATTTTTTAAATTTTTATATTTTTAAATATCTCACAATTCATTTCGGTTAATCCACGGTTTTGAAATGAAAATCTGATATTAATCTGTATCTCACGATTTTTAATTTCTCAATCCGTGTCCGGACCATTAATTCACGGATAAATTAAATAAAAAAGGCATGGATCAGTTAGGTTCGGTTCAGTCTAGACCGGTTTCACGATTCTCGATTTTTCTCGGACAACCCTAATTTTGAGTGTCACCTCCAAATTGAAATCCTAACTCCATCACCCGAAGTTGGACGCCGGGCTATAGTTAGAGCATGTACATGAGACTAGCAAAACCCACTTTTGTAGCTGTTTTACTGAATCAAAGGCCCAAAAACAGCTTGCAGCAGTCTCTGCAAATCTAAAGCTATTTTTCCTTTTTGAAAAATTCACTCTACATCTACTGAGCAACTATCCATAAGTAAAAGATTAAAATATTGTTCTTTCTCTCTCTCCTCTATTCCACATCCACTCTACCCGAGTACCTTACCACATGTGCAGTATTTTTTTATATTGTTTAATGGGAATAGAGAGGAGTAGTAGAGAGGTTGGTGTGGTGGGATAGAAAATAATGGATAGATAAAGTAAAAAAGGTACTTTTTTATTAGGTATTTAAGCTATTGTTGATGTACATGCTCTTAGGGTATCCACAATGCTATAATCAAAAATTGATAATCAAAAGATGCCACATCAGCTTTTGATTATTCATCTAAGAGATTGTTAAGGCTAGCAATATAGATGTCTACAATGGTATAATCAAAATTGGATAACCAAAACTTGTCACATCATATTTTCAAACTACAAAAAATTAAAAACCGTGAAGAATAAAAAATAATTTTTCTAAAAATAGTTTTGAAACTAATAAAAACTATTTACTAGAAATAGAAAATACTTTTTGAAATTTTTTTTTTGGAAAAAACTATTTTCTAAAAAAAATTAATTTTTTAGTAAAATATTTTTTTTTCCAAAATATTGTTCGAAAAGAAAGAGAGAGAGGAAAAGGGAAGAGAGAATAATTTTGTATAATAATTGGTGTATTTGATTGAGAATATATAGAGTCTATTAAATTTGGTTATTGTCAAAAGGTTGCTAATTTTGGTTATCCAAAGCCCAAAATTTGATTATTTCTAAAGAGGTTGTTAAGTTTGATTATAGCATTGTGAGCCATATTTTGTACCAATATTGTTAACTTTAAAAATCTTTTACTTTTGATTATAGCATTGTGGATACTCTTACACGGCAGTCAAGTAGCGAAGCGTTTAAAACTGTCTTTCTGAGATAGTGCGTGTGAGGTCATGGCATGCATATATGCCACTTGTTTCTCGTTGTCTCTCAATTCGTCAGTTTCATGCGCATGCATGCAAAACCCATGCCATCTGTGCATTAATTCAACAATGTCTATTTGTATGTATGCCTCGTACGTCTTTATTAGTAATTTGTATACATCTTGGTGCTAGCTAGTAGCTACTACTCCACATGACCAAACAAAACGAAATATGCATGGCAGTAAAACAAGGAAAAGAAAAAAAAGACCGACGTCCAACATCGATATATCCAAGGTAAACTAGTACTTAACGGTTACATATCCCAACCAGTTAAGACAAATTAATCGAGTCCCAACAAAATACATACACTATATGTATAACTTATGTGCCTGAGTTGGCTCTGAGCTACAGCTTATGTTGTACGTGGTCGGCCGCTTTAGGCCTCCAAATTTTTTTGAATTTCAAAGGCCCTTTTATTATTTTACCCATTATAATAATCTAACAAAAGGATTTCATTTTGTATTTTTGTTTTAAGCCCTTAAAAGTCAAGGCCGACTCTTATATGTGTGTTTATTTACACAATTGATATATGTATATATACCAATATCATATCATATTCAGGACTATATTTGCAAAAATAAGAAAAGCAATATCTGATCAACTATCGCAATAAGTTTTATCAAAGAGCGACATGTGGATCTCTATGCTTCACCAAAAAAAAAACAAAACTTGTGGGACGTGACTGTGACAGGGGCTTGCTATGATCTAACCATGCAGCCACACGATCTAAGGTTGCGATTGGTGGAATCGCTTCCAGGTTACAGAAAACAGTACTATTCCCGGCCGATTAAGTTGATGAAGGATGAGTAATTAATAATGGAGCTTTGTTAGATTTTTAAGAATAAGGAATAATTTCTAACCCATTTGCATTCGGGCGAAGAGAACTACACCGCATGATATCACAAAGGGGGAAAAGAAAAAG
>BPLS01000152.1:423594-486160 GCA_019656275.1 Rhododendron kiyosumense | reverse complement strand
TTGAAATAAGAGGAAAGTGCAATTGTAAAGTACTTTAAACCCTGTTCATTTTGAGATTTTGGATTTAGATTTTTAGGTGATGAGTGTAGAGAGAAATAGAGTAATGATTAAAAATAGAGGTAATGATTGGAGAGATAGAGAGAACAATGAGAGTAATTATTGAAAAAAATAAAATAATAATTAGAATTCAAAATTTAAAACCCTTAAACGAACCGGGTCTTAGTAACTTCACCTAATAAGAACAACAAAAAAAGGAGTGTAGGTTTAAGAATGGAGAGTGTGGAAATTAATCTCCCTGTATTTTAGATTAATCATTCATTTAAACGAGAAGAGTTTAAAAAGTAGTAAAATTTTGTAATCAAAATAATTTTTTTTTAACTTATACTAAAGAGGAAAAAGATTGCACACACTTGTCTTTTTTTCGTTTTTAGTGTTGTACTATGGGCTTGTTTGATAACCTAAATTCAGCACTTAATACTGAATCAATTAAGTAATAAGTGATTCAGTAGATTTGATAACCACATTTCATATTACTTAATAAATTAAGTACCACTTAAAATATAGGCCAAAAAGTTGAAAAAAAATTAAGTAGCTTTGAGCTACTTAATTTTGGCTGAATTTTTGTGTACTTACATTCAACCGTCATACCACCACCACAACCACTTCCACCAGCACCTCCACCACTCCACCACCACCACCACCACTACCACCACCTCCACCTCCACCACTCCACCACCACCACCTTCACTACCACCATTCCTCCTCTACCACATCACCACCACCTGCTTCACCAACACCACCACATCACCACCACCAACTCCACCACCACTTCCTCCACTACCACCACCACCATCAACTCCCCCACTCCACCACCACCATCACCACATCACCACCACCAACTCCACCATTCCACCACCACCACAACTCCACCACTACCATCACTACACCACCACCATCACCGCTCCTACCACCACCTCCACCACTCTACCACCATCATCACAACCATCACCACCACCGCCACTCCACCACCACTACCATCACTCCACCACCACCACCACCACTTCCTCCACTACCACCACCACCAGTTTCACCACTCCACCACCACCACCACCACCGCTCCTACCACCACCTCCACCACTCCACCACCATCATCACAACCATCACCACCACCGCCACTCCACCACCACTACCATCACTACACCACCACCACCACCACCACCACATCACCACCACCACCACCGCTCCAACCACCATCTCCACCACTCCACCACCATCATCACAACCATCACCACCACCACCACCGCCATTCCACCACCACTACCACCACTACACCACCACCACCACTACCAGCACTCCTACTACCTCCACCATTCTCCCACCACCACCATTCCACCACCATTACCAAAAGTATATTGTGACTGTTAGTAAATTAAGAGAGAATTAGAACAAAATTAATTCATCATTTTTTTAATTAAGTACTTAATATATTTATCAAACAGCTTTTCAGCTTAAAAATTTCAGCATTCAGTTTTCAGTACTTAATTTTTTAGCTTTCAGTTTCAGTTTTCAGTTTTATCAAACAGCCCCTATGTCTAACATTTTTCAATTTCAATCCAAATTTTTTAAACTTTTTCGCTCGACGGATAATTAGGTCCCGTTTTACTAAGGTTCTTATTTTTAGTACGAGACATGTTATTTTCTCATATTACATCACTTTTAATTCAAAAAATAAGTACTCATTTGAAAAATAAATAGTTATTTAGCTAGCGGAACTTGGCCTTAATCTAAAAAATAATGATGAAAAATGAAACAGTAAATTATAATAAGTAAATGATATCGGGAAAAAAAATACTCATTCCGTCCCATAATTTTTGTCCGAACTACGATACGAGAATTAAAAAATAATGCATTTCTCTAAAAAAAATTAAAAATTTTCATAAATTAAAAGAACTCATAAATATCTAGTCAATTGTTAATTTTTTTTTTTTTTTATGAATTTGTCTTGCAAAACTTGTACTATATTTTTTTACTTCTTTTCGTTTTGCTGACTGAAACGAACAAATGGGAGGGAGGAGGAAATGAGTAAACGTAACCAAAACGAGTTTTTTATCGATTTATTCTTTTCCAAATAACTATTTGTCAAAATATACGTTTTTTCAAACTATTTTTAAAAATAGTTCAAAACGCACATTCCATGTGGGTCACGCATATGGGATGTGCGTTATCCGCGCTAGCATATGCGAGCTAGGCCAGCTGGATATCCAGCATGCATCATGCATATTGAATGTGGGTGATGCGTTATATATATCGGGGTGGTTCAAGGAACACTAAAAAAAACACCTTATATATATATATATATCAACCGTCATTGAAGTAACGAAATGGGTCGATGGCATTATACAAATGTTTGCCTCTCAACCATTTAGGCCCCCGTGTGACAAGGCGTATTGGCCTGAAATCAATGGGCCAACCATCATTCCAGACCGAGAACGTATCCAGGGGCATGGCGATCCCAAATCACACGGTTCAGAAACAAGATGGATTGGATTGAACACCAACCATCATAGAGACAATCATGCACTGTGCACATTGTGTGGACAAGAAGGATATAATCGAAGAAAATGTTCCGGAAGTAGGGCAAAAGCGGAGTGGGCATACATTATTGGCTAACGCGCTTACCTATCCTACTAGAAGATTGTCGCGCTTGTAATGCAAGAATCTCGAGGCAGTTGGCAATTAACATGCCGACATACATATATATAACGCATGACGCACATTCAATATGCATGACGTATATTGGATATGCATGATACACGCTGGATATTCAACTGGTCTAGCTCGCATATACCAACGCGAATAATGTACATCTTATTACACGTTTTGAATTATTTTTAAAAATAATTTGAAAAAACATATATTTTGACAAATACTCCCTCCGTCCCAAATTCATTGTCCTTTTTTGATATTCGTGCAGTTTTCAATCGCTTATATCTTTCAATATGAATCTCCAAAAATATGCAATATGGATCTTATTTGATAGATTTCAATTTGTTCTATAATACAAAGATGTCAAAATCATGAAAAATATTATAGATTTAAAGATATAAGCGAGAGACAAAAAAGTGAAAAAGGAATAATGGACAATGAAAATGGGACGGAGGGAGTAGTTATTTGGAATGAATAAATCGATAAAAACCTCTGACCAAAACCGTCCTATTCAACGTACGAGTAGAAGAAGAAATTAATCAGTGAAAACAATCGAAAGTAGAGCTTCTGTGTTGCGTCTCTCTCTCTCTCTCTGTCCACCTCAGAAGTCCAAACCGGTAAGAATTCCACATACTATAGTTAATAGTCTATAGTAGTAGTAGTAATTTGAAGAAAGAAACATGATCCGATCTCTTTGTAAACCTCACTTGCGCTGTTCTACAGCTACAAGTCATTTCTCTAAACGCCCTTCTCTTCCCTCAAAATCTCTCTCTACAGGTACTAATAACACAACTAGGGCCGCAATCGAATCGATAACATTTGTTAGTTATGCAGAGCTCCTTCACCTTCAATTCAGCTGTACATGTTTCGTAATTTATGTACAGGGGTAAGCAGAATCACGGTCCGATTCGGTACAAGATCGATGTCGACCTCTTCGTCGCGTTCGGTGGACCAACTACTGAGTGGTAGGAATGACGACCACGGAGGTGTTATTGTGGAAATGAGCTCCGAGCCAGTGGACGCCGTCGTCTTCGGTTCTTTACTCAGAGCTTCAATTTTGCATTGGAGGCAAGAGGTAAACATGTTCCAATTCAGCTCCGATTTCTCTACTTTCTAGTGGATGCTTATGTGATTGCAAGTAAAATCCTTACTTACTCCAGGTCAATTGGGTATGGGCATTGGCAAGAAACAGGTGGAGCTCGTTCCACCGATGAATTAAAGACCACTCGTATCGTATCCAAATGTGTCACCATTAGGGACATAAGTGTTTCGGTTTTGTCGGTTTTTATGGAAAAATAAACCGAACCGATTTAATTGATTTTTAATTATTGGATACTGAAACCGACTGATACTACCAACAAACCACACCGAACCGCATTGTAAGTTTGGTTCGGTGCGGTTTATGGTTTGGACTTTACATAACGGGCCCAATTCCTCAGGTAACTTAACACACTGAAGTAGGGTTTTTATGTTTGCAATCCTTTATATTGTGAGAGTTTTGCATAGAAAGGGGAAACTAAGTTGTTATGTGTAATCGGAAGAGGGGAAGTCAGAAATTGGGAAACTAATTTGGACTGGGAAACTAAACGGAAGAGGGATAGTCAGAGAGGGAGGCGGTGATTCCGTTGGAATGTAGGGTACTCCCTCCATCCCAAAGTGTTGGACTTTTTTGGGATGGCGTGCCATTTTCAATTGCCAATATCTTTCAATGTGAACTTAAAAAAATATGCACAATGGATATTGTTTGATAGATTTTAATTAGTTCTATTAGCGGATGAATGAAGGGTTCTTGCTGTGCCCGTTTAGGCCCTTTTATTGAAGTCTTTTGGGGGGGGGGGGGGCGGCGGCCACGGCGGCATGGCATTAGATGCTTCAAACGAAGGATTTGGATAGAGGAAACTTGTCATAGAATTGATGTTTCGATTGAGGCTATAAAGATTGAATCAGTGAAGGGGTAGCCTGGTCAACCAGGCAAGATGGAAGAACTTCCTATATGACAGGAAGTTCATTATTCAGTGGTGGGGTGTTCATAGGAAAGAAGGCACTGGATATGGGATCGATCCCTTCCACTATTCCTCCAACAGATGCGGATGAATTAGCTGCTGTTATTCTTTCAACATTTGCAGAGCTAACCCCTGAAGTGACTTCAGTCCGTCCAGTCACCTTGGCAGACGAATGATCCAGATAAGGTATCAATTTGAGCACATCAGCCTTTACTTTATCCTAGACCAACCTTCTGGTCTGAATCAATGAATTCGAATGACCAGGCCACTTGTCGAACTCATGGTTAGGGTTCCCATTCCATCGTCCTAACTCAGTGAGTCCTTCGACAGGAAAGTCGTCTCGATCCAATCCATTCTTAGGCTTCATTTTGCTCATTCATGGAGTTGTATTTAGTACCTCTAAGAAATATGATTATCCACCATTAGTAATGTGGGTTGGCTTGGATTGCTTAGTTTGCGCGCCTAAGAGGGCAGCGCGCTTTGGGATGCAGAGGAGAAACAGAGTTTTCAAAATCACATAAAACTTTATAAATCGTAAGATAAGCAATCTAAAATGGTATTTGAGACAGAGGGAGTATTTCATTCTATATGTAGGGATGTTCGGTTGGTTTTTATGGAAAAAATAAACCTAACCGTTTTGGTTGGTTTTTAATTATTGGGTAGTGAAACCAACCGATACCACCAACAAACCGATCAAAATCCATTGGTAACGGTAACGGTTTAATTAGTATTTCCTTCATCCCTAGTCACCATAGTATTGCTGTAGAGTTCTGATTCTGCTCATTGTGGCATCTGGACTATATGCTTCCCCATGAGGTGCTTGATCCAGCATAGCACATTTTTGTTTGCATTGCAACCTTATTAGGCGGCACTGCTTTGCGGCATCATTGTAATGTTGCTAACGAACCACCTTTTGTAAGGTGCATATGAAACACTTAGTTTCCACAACCATAAATACACTACCTGCAATGTCTCCTTATGAGTTGTCCGTGTTCACAGTAATGATTAATTCAATAATAGGTGGTGTTGTTTTGCAGGGTAAGAAAGGGGTTTGGATTAAAGTGCCAATAGAGCTTGTAAACCTTGTTGAACCTGCTGTTAAGGTCAGTGTTTTTGCCTTGCTTCAGTCTTCTTGTTAGTATTCTGTAGAAGTTTGAAATTCATGTTGGATAAATAACGTGGTAAATGTTATGGTTATGTATTTGACCCTTAATGTTTATCTGAGATTCTACTGCAGCTTTGGAATGTCATTTCATGCTTCCTTGCAGGAGGGGTTTTATTTCCACCATGCAGAGCCAAAATACTTGATGCTTGTGTACTGGATTCCTGAAACTCCTAGTACTATTCCTGTGAATGCCACTCATCGTGTGGGTATTGGTGGATTTGTCATGAATGATAAGAAAGAGGTACTTCCTGCTGTTAATTACGTCTAGGTTATGAATATTGTGGAAGGGGGCGTATTGTGACTAATTGGTCTTATGTAGTGCTGATGTTGCATGTTTGGAGCCAAAGCGGCATTACTGTGCTGTTATGATCTTCACTTATTTTATTTATTGGGGCCCATGTGACAATGGATCGACCGATTTTAGTTTACAACTTTTTGTTTTTGTTAGGTGCTAGTTGTCCAAGAAAAGAATGGAATTTTACGTGGAACAGGGGTGTGGAAGTTTCCTACTGGAGTTGTTGAAGAGGTATGTTCAAATGGCAAGTTCTTAATTGTTATATAAAACTAGTTTAATGCACGTGCTTTGCACGTTTCCGCTTGCTCATTGGATGAATTGGTAGTTGGGAAGTTAATATAAGTATCTTGTTTTTTTCTTGTAGTGATGATAAGTAGAAAAGGAATAGCACAAAAATGGAGTATGGTAGACAATTATATTGATGATGGGTGGAAGTCTAGATTTGTAGTTGTTTCCAAATTCATACAAAATACACTGAATTCCCACACAAAAATGGTCCACAGGTCCACTGCCTTTGTTCCGTTGCCTCCAAAAAGCTAACAGATTGACCTTGGTTAATTGGATTTGAATTTGGAAGCCACGAAGTTTTGGTAAGATCCCTCCCAAGAGCAAACTGATAATAAGAGCAGCAAAATGAGAAGTGGAAGACCTAGGCGGCTAAACCACAATCTAGAAAACCACACAAACTTAATTTGGTGTATCAACGAACACCAGCGCAGCAGACTTGCAATTTAAACAAACCAGCAGATAAGGGAAACAATAGAAGCATCATGATGCAAATAAGACAAACAATCACTCACATTAAAGATACAGGAAAAAAATGCAACTAACGAATTAAACATTTTGCATGAAGTTTATATTAGCTTGCATTTTTAGATGCTTCTAATGTATGCAATAAAGTTCTTGGCCTGCACTCCTTAAAGAAACTGCCAATCAATCACACAAGTACTATCGTGCTCCTAAGATTAATTTCTGTTTAATTGTAACAAGCTCCAAATAATAATAATAACTGTTACAGAATACGATTCAGTTCTACTACATATTATAGAAGAAATATAACCAAAACAAAAAGAAAATTCGTTAGAAGATTAAGCTTGCCAATTTCTATCTCCCATTTTTTCTGCCCTCAGTTTTCTGAATACTCTATCATTTGTTTTGATCGGCCTCAACACTCTATCATTGCAGTTGGAGAAGGAAATTACGAAATCTGCGTGCAATCTGGTTCAAGCCTCTTGTAGAAACTATTAGAATAAATATGAGACACAGATTTGACTTTGATGATCACCACACACATAAAGAGAAGCATCTCAATCACATGTCACCATGTTGCTGTATAATGAACAAAAGCCTGTATAGAAGCAGGTTAAAGTTTTCCATGAGCTAACATTGTAAACTCTGGACATTTGCTCATGAAACATGCACCAGGATCCTCATCACTCCTGAAACATCAAAATATAATACCACAAACTGGAGTGAAATTTAACAGGTAAAGTACTGTCGTTTTGGGTCCAAAATCAACTCATATCCATTAAGCCCTTTTCCAGAGTCAAGATACAAAAGTCACTGGCAGTAACTGGAAACCACCCAAATTCATTCACACATGGGCTAAGAAAGCTTTAATTTACTTGAAGAAATTAGATACTTACAAAAACAAAGCTTTTCAGTGAATTCCATAGAGGAGGGAGCGGCTTGCCACGAACCACCTCACACTTTGCTTCCACTCTCAAATTTTTATATCTTACTTCTACTGTCAATAGTTCCACACCAACCCTACCAGAGTGAATGAAAGCCCCACTAACCCATTAGGTTATCTTTAAAAGGTAATCACGAACAAGTATGTCTACAAAGACAATTAGAGATGAAAATGAAGAGCCAAAACAAGGATGAGGAATAAACAATTTCTATGAAAAATCTGTCATGTTATGCTACATAAACAAGTTGAAACTTAAGAGAATTACCAGTCCTACATTGCTGACAAAGAGAAATTGGAACATCCATTCCATTGATGGTATAAATTCATGAGAATACGTATAATGCATGTGCAATAAATAAATCCTCTATCCAACAAAGCTATGTCGACTCTCACTTTTCTTGTAGTTGTGTCTATTATGCAACCGTTAGCTTGTGTGTTTACATGACTATATGCAACATGGGGGTATCCACATATAACCACAAAATGACTTATCTACCAAGTTTCTCATTTTCTGCAGCAATCGAAGGTTGTCATTCTCAATGTATTTTATGAGTTTTTCAACAAACATCTGTCATTCTAGAGCACCAAGCTTAGTAACGTCAACTACCCTTTTTTCCTTGAACATCAACTTTGCTTTAATCACTTTCGTCAAACAAAGATGATTTTAACCTCTCAAATGTGGGCAGTCTATCAATCTTGGCCCATTGTAAGGCAAATTCATCATCAACATCACCCTTTACAGAATTCAACTCTAAACTGCTTCCCGAAAAAAGAATTGTACATACACCTATATATGTATGTATATGTACACACACGCAGAGAACAAGTACAAAGATCACCTCCCTAGATAGCATTCCACTTGTTGGCGTTCTGGGCGGTTTCGTCGAGGCCGTGGGCAAGAAACAAAGGACTTAGAGAGAAACCCCAAAAGTCAAGAAAGCACAAAAGCACAATAAAATTTAACAAAGGGACCTAAAACCCAAGGTAACAACTATCTAGTGGAATGAATATGAACAACCATTAAAACAGAGAGAGAGAGAGAGAGAGAGAGAGAGAGAGAGAGAGAGAAGAGACGGTTAGTTAGGAATGTGTATGTGTGTGTGTGTGAGAGAGAGAGAGAGACGACTAACCTGAACTATGGGAGTCGATTGAAACGGCTAGTGGATGCCAGGATACAGAAATAGTACCAGTGCCACTAAATCTCCATTGGATAGTTTTTTAAGGAATCCGAATTCATGTCCCAAGCTTCTAAACGTTGTCCACAAGCAAGCATCCTGTGAATAGAGTGGCTGATAATGGAAATGGAAAGTGTCAGGGAATACTAATCATCTCCAAAGTTATGTATACTTGAGTTTTGCAGGTATTAAAAAACTTACAATCGATGGCACGACATTGGGCATCAATAGGATTCCAGCCAGTAGGTGCATTTGAATGGTTAATAATTGTCCATGGGTATTTGACTTGACAGCCTTCCTCGTCAAAGATGTATAGATTAAATGGTAGATGACATACTGTCAATGGAACCAAAATGAACAATGGAACATAAATGGCAATCAACATACTACTAAACTCAACAGACCAACAAGAAGCATAAACAACAATCGAAAATCCCAAAACTCAGAATTTAAAAATTACACTGTACTAAAACATTGATCTCGATAACTTTATCCACACTGCAGTTTTTGTTTTACGAGTAAAGGTGTTCTTGGGGACTGAATATTACCTTGGCTGTTCTTTTACTACTTTTTTGGCACCATAATTGAAGTAGTCAAACACGATTCCTTCATTGCGCTTATTGGTTTCAAACATTTGGAACATATCATGTACGTAAATGGTTGCTCTTCACATGTTACTGAAAGTTTTCCTTCTGTCCAGTTTAACTCTTGCTAAACCCACAAAAAAATAGAGCTGTAAAGAAACTGAATTGGAAGGCACATATTTACATAGAAAGCCATCTCAAAGAAGCTTAATTTCACCGGCATCTTTTCAGTCCTCTTATTATTATTTTTGGCCTAGTAAGTTTAGTGGTAATAGGCTAAGAGCTAGTAAGTCTAACCCAAATCCGTTCTTTGGTAAGTGCAAAAAGAAGCAGAGAGCATGAAGCACACCAAACTTGTCGCATACCTATATAGCTTAACTCTGAGAATCTTATATAGCATTGATGTATATAACTTTAAGACCTAACCTTTATATATCACAAAGGGAGGACCAAATTATAGGTGAGTAGTGCCTCAGGGACCTAACGCTATCTGATAAATTATATACAGGATTTTGAAAATTCAAATTCACTATCTTGTCTTCTCCAATTTTATGGTTGATCAGGAAGTGCCAAAAAGCAGAACAACTGCGATGACAATGTTGGATATCGTAGTAATACAATGCTGGTGTACTCCCATCAAGATAGTATCATGGTTATAACCTGGATGGACAACATCTAAATCCCAAGTTAAAAAAGAGATGAGGAAAAAGATTTCTACTTTCAAAAATGTGAACTCATATCTTGTGTCCACTGATAATTCATTTGTTAGTTATATGGAATACGTATGAAAACAAGTACTATTACATATATCTACATATTTATGCAAAGAATTTGTCAGTTTCTCCTAGGCGATCCCTATGTTTACTCTACTTTGTGCATTTACTCCTCCATCCGCATTTCAACTCCCATTTGCTTTTTGCTTTGTTCTTCAAAGTAAAACTTCTCCATTGTATACATTCTATAAGCCATATCCTTCCCTTCAGGTAATTGATTGGTTCCTTCTTCCTATTTTTTTTGCCTATTCATCCAATAAATGTAATCTGGAAAGGTACTTTGCTTTTGTGTACAGATGGAAAATAGTTCCAAAAAACACATAATTTTGAAGTAGCTTTATGACAAGCAGAAAATATTATTAAAATCCCAACAAAAGTATATCAAAACTTTAATAGTCTCATACAACCTAACTTGTTAACATTGAGCCTTTCATGATGAACATCATCACTGACCTGCAGCTGACAAACTGTTTAGTTTCACATATTGCAGAGAATGCAAGAATACTCAAAGAAATTAGATCTTTCATGCATAAAAAATCCAATGGAAAAACTGAAGACTAAAAAGCCCCCATTCCTTATACTTACGTACAACTTAAGAACCAAAATTGGCCCCCATTCCTTATATACAACTTAAGAACCAAAATTGATTGTAGAGAAAGGGGAAGAGGAAAAAGATCACATGCCGAATTTATTTGCCCAAGGGAAATCGACAAACCATCATGCTTAGAAGAACTTCCGGGGCAGGAAATTATAATATACAAACTCGTTCATATGTCTCAAAATACAACACAAAATCACAATCATTATGTTGACAGGTCCACCATAAGAAATTACACTGACTACTCAGCTTTGATTCCTTTGGAGTTGGACTCTCAGAAGCCTAGATGCAGATTCATCCTTCGAGCTCTCTTTGCCATCTTTCTCTCTATTCCCCAATTTTTTGAAGCATTTAGATTTGTTGTTGTTCACACCAAGAACATACCATCAAAACTCAATTGAAAACAAGGGGAAAACCCTGGAGATAGAGAATAATAAACCAAAACACCATAGTAGTAGCTTCAAACGCACACAATAATGAGTGTCGATGCGGGGTAAACAAATACCGAAAAATCGTAAACAAAATCAAGATGAAAAACCATACAAATCACAAGCCCAAACAAAAAAAAAACAGTGGAAATTCGGAAAACCAAAACTTGGTGCTGAAGCATCGTCGCCTTTTCGGACAACCAAAATTAGAACTACATTACCATACCATACCACACAAGTCACAAAAACTGAAAACGAAAGCAGATTTACCTCTGGAAAATCGAAACCCCAAATCAAAGCAAAGCACACAATTTCTATCTTGGAGCCCTAAGAACACAGAATTGAAGCAATAAGAATGTGGCGTCTCCTATGAAGGACGGCAATAGCCGCTACAAGAGTAGATCTGTACTATCGGCTTGTCGACCAAGCAACGCAGAACCGGGCTGAAATCTAGAAAGACAGTGGCAGCCGTAACAACAGTGTCGTCATGATGAGGTAGTACAGATTAAGCGGCTCAAAAAGTACAAAACTTCATTGAAATCCGGAAATAGGGTACAAATTTAGAGAGTGAAAGCTGGACGACCGACTACCATCTCTCTCGCTCTCAGCGTTTGCAGGTATAACGCAAAATCCCAAACCTACCCCAAGACCAACATATGTAAGGACCAAGCAGAAGGAAAAACTTAAAAGGGCAATAATGTAATTTTAACTTAAAAGGGCAATAATGTAATTTTAACACATGCCTTGGCTTACCCTCCTTGGTTCTTTTATTACAAGTTTATTGATAAATGGTGCGTTCTGATGTTTTCACTTACTAAGCCTTTTCTTTGTTTATCAACAGGGTGAAGATATCTGTGATGCCGCAGTAAGAGAAGTAAAAGAAGAAACAGGAGTGAGTAACAAGATTTTGATTTTGGTTCGCCTAAATTTTGCGATTACACTTCTAGAATAGAAGCACCCATCTATGGTTTTCGTGACTACTGAATTTTGGCTGCTGCAGATTGACACAAAGTTTGTGGAAATATTGGCATTCAGGTGTGAAGTTTGTCTACAAATATGCATTTCCTATTCATTCAAATTGCACTTCTTCGTTCTTCCCTATTTTAGGCTGTACATGTTGTCGGACTGCTTTTCACCATCTCTCCTAAAACCAATTGGTGTTAGGGATGACTTGAATTAAGTCTTTTATGACATTCATCGCACCCGCAAGTATGTTTTTAGAGCAGTCGCAAGGAGTAGCATTGTGTAACCAAATCCATGGGGGCACTCCAAGCCCAACAATCCCTCCCTCATGATGACGATCCCGTGACTCGAACCTATGACTTCTTGGCTCTGATATAACTTGTCGGACCGCTTTTCACCATCTCTCCTAAAATCAATTGGTGTTAGGGAGGGCTTCAATTAAGTCTTATGGCATTCGACATCACACCCGCAAGTCTGTTTTTAAAGCAGTCGCAGGGAGTGACATTGTGTAACCAAATTCATGGGGGCACTCCGGTCCCTACACATGTCAAATTTTGTATCTGGGATCTTAGTTCAGTTATCACAAAGTCAAAAGTGTGAGTCTGAGATGCAGTAATCTGCAAAGGTAAAATATAGTTTTCTTTCCTTGCATCTTAAATTTACCCTGCAATTGGTTCGGGCATATCCTTGACATGGCATATTGAAGAACTATGGCACATTTCTCATCTGTATTTCTCTCAAATGCCCTGTGTGGATCCAACTACTTCAAGATTTATTTGTTTCCTTTGTTTTAAACTCTTTATTCACTTGATTCACAGACAGAGCCACAAATCATTCTTTGAAAAGTCAGATTTATTCTTTGTCTGCCTGCTGCAACCCCTTTCCTTCAACATTCAACTGCAAGAGTCAGAGATAGAGGCAGCACAGGTGAAAATCAGTCAAATTCGAGGTTTTTGAGGTTACTCATTCAATTTTCTATGAATAATACCGATGTTTTATCGACAATGATAGATCAAAAGCCTTGTAGCTATATTTATGTGATGAGAATCACATTGCTATCCAACTGCCAATCCAGTTTACTTTTTTCTCTCCCTGGTTGATGTGTATGATTTTCTTATCACACTGCTAAGGTGATCAAGGAAGATTGATAGCTCTAATAACTTGTACGTACAACAAACCTCTGGTTACTGCACTCGCATAGCTGTTTACTTGTTCATATCTCTCTCTAATTTAGGATGAAGTAAATTGAAAAAACTAGCCACATTTTAAGACAGAATATGGTGTTGACTTCTAAAATCGAACCTCTTTCTAAACTAGAAGCCTTCCAAATGTGATGCATGCCCACTGTTTTCGGTTAGTGTTTGAATTGTTTTTTTTTTTTGGTGTGGGAAAAGAACTTTCCTGTTTGAGTCATGCCCCAAGGGTTTCCAGCCTGTCAGTGACTCAGTATCACCAATGTTGAATCTGTGGGTACTGAAGATAACAACCTACTCACCTACAGTTCTCTCAATTTTCCTTTTAACAGTTCAGAAATGAAAATTAAGTGCAATATATTGTGAAGAGTTGTCAGTATATTTTTCCTACTTCATGCAGTGGATGCCATTCGAAGAATATACAGCTCAACAGTTTGTGCAGAAAAATGAGGTTCTGAAGTATATCAGCTATGTATGCTTATCAAAGAGAGAGGGGAAGTATTCTGGGTTCTCTCCGGTGCCCACAACTGGTAGTTTTTCTACTACAGAGAGCTACTTGTACTTGAACAGGCATTGTCTTGACAGCCCCTAACTGGTTCTAAGTCTGCTATTCTTTTTCATCTTTTTTTTTTGGGTACACTAGGTCCTTGATATTCTGCAGTAGGGGGGGTTGTTATTGTAATTTTAACTGCATATTATTTATTCATATGTACATTGCTCCTCCAGATTGAGGAAGGTATAAGAAATGTGTCTTTTTAAGCTCTAGAGTGAGTGGTGTTCTTGTTTTCGGTATATGCACTGGAGTAACCAGATGCTATGAAATGACAATTTTATCATTTTGCGGAGGAAAAAAAATATTCTGTTGATCCCATCTAGTTGTTTGTGGGAATCTCAGGACGGTAACTCCTGGTTGTGCCAGTTTTCTCAATTGTTCGCATCTGAGCAGTGTCCTTGTTGGTTTTGAACTTGGAGTGCAAGGAAATCGATTTGGTAGAAGTATCTTTGGGAAGGATTTTTTTGGCTATAAATATAGCTCGATTCTCTCAGTTAGGGTTGGACGTCATCATAGTTTATTTGGAGATCCCCCATGGGGGGGTCCTTGGTAGAACCTTAGGGTTCTTTGTTAGATCTTTGTAGTTGTTTGGTTGGTCTTCTTTGGTGGGCTTGGGAAGATCTTTTGTGTATGTGGCCTCCGCTCACTTGGAGGAACATTGTCCTTTAGTGATCTTTTTGTCTCTTGGTTGAAACCCTAGTTTCATGTGAGACTTGATGAGAGAGAGTTTTGGTGTGCTTACAATTGTGTTTTGGCGAGAGAACTGTATTTGGGTAGGTGAGATAAAAGCAGCAATGATAATCACATTTGGTGATCATGTTTAGGATACTTATCATTTCTACATTGGTAAGAAACATGACAGTTGAGGCTTGTTACATCAATACATTAAAATAAAACTCATATGATATCCAAAATGTGGTCACCAAGGGCGGATATAGGATTTAAGTGTGGGTTGGGCGAATATTACAATAAGATTTAGAACATTTGAAAGGCAATATCTATTACGCCAATACAAATTGCCACAATATTGTTTCTCAAAAAAATTGCCACAATATTATTAGCAAAATTATCATACAGTACATAGTTTCGATCAACCTATATGATAATAGATAGACAGTCGTAGATAATTTACATGCATATGTTATAGTGCATTCATATATTTTAAAAGCAAAATGTAGAACCTAGAATTTCATCTCTATGTAAGTGCGTCAACGCTCTTTCATAATGTAAAATGCATTTATAATCAATCAATATTACAACGCCTAACAACGTTCTTCTCAATGTAAGTGAGTATATACCTCGTAAAAAAATCATTCTCCATCTTATTCCATAGTCTAGTGGATCAACACATTGAATCGTTCCGATCAATAGCAATTCTTTGATTAGCATTTGGGTGGAGTGAACATTGTTGAAATAGTAGCAAGTGAGAGCTAATAGACTAGAAACCCAAAGCAAGTTAATGTTTGATTTCTTATTCGAGATTAAATTCCTTTTGCCGCAGGCGAAAACTATGGGTTTTACACCATTATCATTTTGGGCCCTACAGTACGTTAATTTCTGATCTGAACCGTTCATCTTGTAGGGCCTGCAAAGTAATCTTTTCATTCAACAAAATTAGCATCACCGGACATCGATAGGTGTATCAAGATTTAAATTTCGGTTAATAAAATGGATGGTCATGAATAGTTTAACTTGACAAGAACAAACCATCCATTTTTTTTTATAAACTAAAATTCAACTTTTGATTGATCTACCAATCTCCAATCAAGCTAAATTTTTGCGTGAATACACTACATTATGGGCCCTATGAGATGAACGGTTTGGATTATAACAATAAACGCATGGTTGAGTCCACAATGAGCGGCGGTTTTCCGACCATCGGTGGAAAGAATTCAATCTCTTCTTTATATATCCACGTGCAAAGGTTGGTATAAAAAGTCCAATTTTGCTGCGATGGTGGAGATCAAAGCAGGGTTGTTGCTCCTTGAGTGGGCAATTAGCAGACGAATTCGTAATATTTGTATTAGAACTGATAGTTTAATTATGGTCCAGGGTCTAGCTGTTGTTGAAGCCGGAGCCGGCCCCCACACCACACCCCCCACCCCCCTCCCCGTCCCCCGGCTCTCTCTCTCTCTCTCTGGCTTTGTGTGATTTTCATTTGTTGTGTTCCCGTTTTAATGTTGTCAAAGTTGTTTAAGTGTCCAGACTATTAGTCAAGGCTGCTCATGATAGAGCTAAAGAAGCCTTGAGGTAATGTTGTTGTAATGTTATGTAGTACTTCTTATTATATGATATGAGATGATCTTTCCCCAGATCTGGTGTGGTTGAGGTGGTGGGCGAATAATTCGGCGCCTTTTGAGGAATGGTCCGTTGATGGTGGTATTTTGGTGTTTGTTTGGGGCAATGGTGGTTCGGTGGTGTAACAGGGGTTGGTGGTTGTTCGGTGGTGTTGGTTTGGCGACGCAACAATTTAGCTGGAAGAAGACTGGTCTCTGTCGCCGTGGCCGATGACCCTTGTGGATTTATCCATAAGAGCAGTTAGCTTGTAGTTGAGTTTGTTGCTGTTTGCCATTCAGATTTCAGCTGTGCTTAGTTTTTAGGGTTTGAATTGTGGATTTTTTGATCCTCTGTTATCTAGACCTAGATTGGTTCTTATGTACCGACGATTTCGCCGGGCCTGCTTCGGCGGTAGGTGCCTGAGATCGAAGTTTAGGTAGCTTTGGTTCTTTCCTGTACCTTTTCTGGAATCTGTATTGCCCGATGGGCTAATGACATTTTCAAAAAAAAAAAAATCATGGGAAACCGTATGTCATAACGGCCTACAGATGGCAATTGCCAATTTCACCCAAAACCGGCCGTACATGAACCGATCCATCCTATTATGGAGGGAGGTTTTCAAACTTTCCCTATTTGTGGGGCAATTTTGACTTCAAATTTTGAAATAGCCGATCGGTTTCAGACCTACACTAGATCCACAAAAGTGTTCATGATAAAATCTGAACGGTCCCAACTAGATTTTGTCATGAACATTTTCATAAATCCAATGTCATGGATCCTATCATTTTCGTTTGATTTGGGTTTGGTAAAAGGAAGTATGTGCACACCAAATGCAAACCTGACTCAAACCCAAAACAAAACCAACAATACCTCAGGGTTATTGATTCATTGGTGTCAATTACCTACCTGGTGAACATTTTCCTAAAAAATCACCATTACACAAGGGAATTGATTTTAGCACTTCCTAAATTGATAACCACACTCTCAAAGGGGGTGCCAAAATCAATCCCTTTTGCTTTTATGTGGGTTGACTTTACCTCAAGAATTTTTTCTATAAAAATCCTACCTAAATGCAAAACCACGTCGTTTTCTGCATATGTTTGATTTCATTAGCTTCCTTCGTAATGTCCGAAACATTTCAATTCAAAATACTTTAACAATCTCTTTTCATTTTTATCATCTTAACAAAGTTTCCACTTCTATTTAGTAATGATCAACTTATTATATTATGTACTACTAATTGTAAATATGTAAATGGAGACTTCTACTTGGCACATCATTTTTACATCTTTTCATCTGCCTGTTTTTCCTTTTGTCTTCTTTCAGTTCAAAATGTTCTGCAATTTTTCTACCGATGACATTTTTTTTTTTTTTTTTGGGTAAGATAAAATTGTATTAGAAAACCCAATTACACAAAGTTAGGGGCATACCCCAAGCAAAACAACGCCAAACAAAGAAACATCAAGCAAAGCTTGAAAAAAGAACAGCACAAATCAAGACAACATCTAAACAAAAAATTTACATGCTGCCAAAGACTCTGGTAGGGACATTCCACGGGGAACAAAGAGCCATGTTAGGAGCTAACTTTTTAACTCCCTCCAGGAGCTAACACATGCTCGGATATCGGTTCTCACTTTGATCTCCAACTGTTGAGCAGTACCCCCATAGCCTTTAAAGATTTTGTTATTCCTTTCTCCCCAAACATGGTATAGGAGAGCAGTCAAAGCAACCTTTAATAGCAAGCAGGAAAATTGAGAACCCTTGTTGACTAGAATCATCCAATCCATAATTTGGGGCAGTCCATTGAATAGGCAAGTAGGCTTCAAGTCTTTTTGCAATGATTGCCAAAGTTGAGAAGAGAAAGAACATTGAAAGAAAAGGTGCGCATGATTTTCTCCAGCAGTAGAACATAGCACACATTGGACGTCTATAGCCATACCCCACTTAAAAAGTTTATCCTTAGTAGCAAGCCTCTCCAGATTTGCTAGCCACAGTATGATGGACCAGCGAGGTATAAAATGCTTAAATCAAATGATGTTAAACCAGTGAACTTTAGGATGTTGCCTTTGAATTTCATTCCAAGCTGACTTGATAGATAACTTGTTATCAGGTGTGAGATTCCAAATAGCTGTGTTCTCTTGAGATGGATGAGGGATAAAAGTAGGAGGGGAGGCCCTCAAGATGTCCCTACTCACAGCATTTTGACATCTTGACCATTGCTAAGAGTGATCAGTAATTATGGTATCAACTTTAGCATGGAGATTTCTTCCCAAATTGTATACAACTCTGGACCCAAACTTGGCAAAGAGAGAGCTAATTCGATGCCAGTTATCCAACCATAAAAATGTATTTTTTCTATTTCCCACCCCATTAGTTATCCAAGGATGAACTAGGGACCTCAGATTAAACAATTTTCAAATTGTCCAAGAGGTAGAAGCAAGAATAGGGATGTTCCAAAGACAATGATCTTTGATTATATACGTGTGAATCTATTTCACCCACAAAGTGTTTGCTTTTAAGGCAATAGCCCAGAAGTGCTTGGCCATAACAGCCTTATTCTAATCTTTAAGGACTCTAAACCCCAATCCCACCTTCATCTTTGGGAGAATAGACATCATCCCATGTCACTTTAGCACCACTAGACTTCATTTGAATTCCAGTCTAGAAAAAAGATCACAACAAAGCTTCAATTTTATTAAAGATCTTCTGAGAAAGCATAAAAATGGTGCTCCAATAAATTTGGACACTAAAGAGGACAGATTGAATGAGTTGGGCACGACCTCCATAAGATAAGGATTTTTTAATCCATGATTGAATTCTAGCCACAATTTTGTCCAATAACTCTTGACAGTCTGATGTACGAAGTCTAGTAGTAATGAGGGGGACTCCAAGATACCTGACAGGAAGGCTCCTTTATGGAATAGCTAAAATTTCCCGAAGATCATCTTTGCCCTCATTAGAGACCCCAGAAAAATAAGCACAGCTCTTTTGGAGATTAGGTTGTAGTCCAGAAATAGAGTAAAAATCATGCAACATCTTACTAACAACCTGAAAAGAAGAGGAATTTGTCCCACACATTATGAACAGATCATCAACAAAAGTTAAATGAGACAAGGGGAGAGCTCTGCACTTTGGTAGGAGAAATCACCTTGACGAATTCTGAACTGAAGTAAAGAAGAGAACTCCTCCATGACAAAAAGAACCAAAAATGGATCACTAATTATTAGAGAACCCCTCTTACGATGACATTTTGTTTCTTCCCACATCTATAATGGATCATTAATTATTAGAGAAAAGAACCAAAAATCAAATGACAGAAGGATTCATGTTTTTAGTGATTATTTTATATACTACCCACATCGATGATCTATAGGACACTCTATTTCATCACCAAAACTCTTTCATGCAATTAAAGAAATTCAATGAAAAATATATGCGTAGCTAAGAACCACGAAGAAAATGAAATGGACCACAAGTGCCTTATCATAGAAGCTTTATTCCAATCTTTTCATCTTCTAATTAAGACCCAAGCCACCCTCACTTTTTTGGAACACAAATGGTCTTCCACTTTGGCCCCTGAATGTTTCAATTCCTCAATATCATGTAGAACCCTTTGAGGTAAAATAAACATTGAAGACCAGTGAACTTTCATACTAAGACCAAACCACGTCCTAGGTGATTGCTTCACCTCATAAATAGACTACCTTATTTTTTGATGTCAAAGACTGGAAGCTACGAGCAAATTCTCATTGGTTATGGGTTCTCTTTACTTATCTACTTAATTTTTTAAAATCAAAATGACGTATTTTTGCATTTCGTTACGATTCTTGTACGGAAAATTCTTGCAGAGGATCCGAACTCAGGTTGGAGGGTTTTGAAAAAACTTGTGGCTATTCACCCAAAAAAAATAAAACAAAACAAACTTGTGGCCTTTACTAAGGGATTGCCAATTTGAAATACAACAGAAACAATACAACTTGGCCATCTTCAAGAATTTGGGTGAATAAGGTATTTGCCATTTCAAATCCACAAAAATCAATACGAGTTCATGCATATCACCTGGGTTATAAACAAGTTCATGCATAGTTGATCCGAGTTCCAACCCACCCCCTTGGATTGTTCTTTCTTTTTGTCCAAGTAACAAACAAAAATTCAGGATTAACCCAAAAGGAGTTGGTCTGCTGGTCTTGGCACAAGGCATTTGGTCTCTGGTTTGCTCCCTACTAAAGTTTTAGGTTCGATTCTCCTTGTCCTAACTTCTGGGGCCAACTCACTTCAGGTGTAAGCGCGGTAAGGGTTGTGGGGGAGGCTATATGGATTAGGCTATGATACGTGCGAGCTGACCTAGAACACCCTGCATTACAAAAAATATAGCAAAATTCGAGCATTATTTTGATGCAGATAATTGTCCAAAATGTTACTCCTACATAAGATGTTTACCAAGTGAGGACGTATTTGGATATGAAAGATGTAGATGGGGGAGAATTGGGGAAGGCTTGGCTTGAAAACAGGGTGAAAAGTCCATGTTCACCGCCAACGCATTAAAAAGCATCATTGCTTCGAAGCTTTCATAAACAGAGACATTGATGTTAACCAAAGGGGTCTAGCCAAAATGGCATGAGAAAGCAAATAAATATTTGTCTTTTATGAGATTCCATGTTTGAATTAAACGGAGGCCAAACATTACAATCCTTGGGCCACTAGAAGATTTGTCTAGTCAATATCTTCAGGGTCCTGAAATTAGTCAATGTGCACACAAGCCGTTATCGAAAGGAAAAAAAAAGCCCAGAGACATTGATGTTTATTGAATGAATTAAATAAACACCAAAACAGAGAGATGAAAAGAACATCCAAAGAGGCGATTGTGAAACGGCAACTACCCAACTACAGTTTAACTTTCCCTCTGACTTCCCCTGTTTCTTATACGGTCGGCGGTCGGTAGTCGTTAGCTTAGTATTAAGACCAATACACCCCTACACATGTCAACTACTTTTTTTTCTTTTTTGGGTATGAGTGTCAACTACTTTGTCTAATGACCCAAATGCCCTAACTACGTCTTAGTTTTTCTGTTTTCAATGTTAAATTTTGAGAAATCAAATACTCCCTCCGTTCCAAATTGACGGTCTACCATAAAAAGTTGTGCCGTTTTTCAAATAAAAAAATCAACTACTTCCGTGTATAATTTTTTGAATTTTTTCGCACCAAATTAAAGTACTAATCGAGATCTTTAATACGGTGCGAAAAAATTTGAAAAATAATGCACCGAAAGAGTTGATTTTTTGATTTGAAAAATGGTAAGAGAGAGAAAGTGGGACTCTCAATATGGAACGGAGGGAGTATATTATTTGTTTCGCCGTTTTTATTAAATGGTACCATACTTAGTCTCAGAGAAGAAAAAACTATATGTGGTAGAGAAATTGTACGTATTAATCAAGTTGAAGGGTGTTATAAAAATGTAAGACTTACGAAGATGGTACATGAAAAATGCACTAGACTTTGTAAAATCAAAAGGTGGGCAGCCTTTTATTGTCTCTCCATTCCATATTAGTGCGTCATGTTAAAAAGACAAAAAATCTTATTGCGTTAACACAAAGTCTAGAGCAATAAAACGATGCTAAGCCATTTTCATTGCTGCAACAATCTTTCTCCAAGTGAAAAGGGAACAAGGCTTCCCTAATTTGTTTTGCATTTGTCATCTGAGGATTTTACTCACATTCCAATAGCAGCCACCCCACCCCGCCTCTTTCTCCCAATTATTGTCCCTTCATGCGCATTTCTTTCTTTGCTTAGTAATCGTGATAGGTTCTCCAATTTCTATGATAGGTTCTCCAATTTCTACAGGTGCTTTGGTCGCATTCTCATGCCAGCCACACGAGTGGGAAAACAAGCAAATCAAATTGGATATTTCCTCGTTGATCTTCCTTCCCATTTCCATGCAATTCTAAACTTGGGCAAACGTTGTGTGGTTAAAGTTCTTCGGCTCCCAAAGAACTCACTCTGTCACCCAGCTTTTACTGGGAACCAAACAGAATTGAAATTGTCATCTAGCTAGGAACGACTTCCGTATTTGTCACAGCTGGGAGTTTAAACTTGACACAAAAACCTTCACAAGGGTTCACATAGAAAGAAGACAGTGACAGAAAAGGTGCTATGTAAAAGCCTACTGCATGGAAGATTGAGAGATGACCGCAGCTCATTTGGATGGAGCGTCAGTCACTACATTTGAGTTGATAGGCGTGACGTGATCCTGCCTGTTACCTATCCGGCATGTATATTTGTATAGGGAGAGAGGATAATGTTCTCTACATAGACAGCTATGAGTGAGACTACAAACAAGGACTTCTATCAAAATGTAATTCTGTATTAGAGGTGTATAAATTTTTTTTTTTTTTTTTTGATCCGGAGGTGTATAATTGATTCCAAAACTATTACATTCAAAATGCAAGTTGTTATACAGATATTGCAAATAGGTACATATATAGTAAGATCCTTAGTGCATTTTAAAATCAGAACTGCAAACAACTAGAATTTATGAATCCTATCAGGAATGGAGGGGAGGCGGTGGGGACAAGAATAGCAGGAACAGCACCCGACGACTAATGGATCTCGTGCCTTTTACCCCTATAACTGGCAATGAATTTGGCAATAAGTGAGTCTTCCTCTAGATCTCCCTAGTCTTGTGCACGTTTTTAGCAACATCGGCATAGAAAGTACGCTTATAATCAGGGATCTCAATGGCGAATTCTTGCTCAAAGGTCATAATTACTAGCTCCACTCTGTTCATGCTGTCAAGACACAAAGGAACTAATAATTTATGTATAATTGGCTTACCTTCAACGAGAGAGATTAGCCACATATATTTAAACTACCAAACTGACATGAAAAGATAAGGAAAAAAACACATAGGAAAACACAGTAAGGCCAAAACAAGTAGACTGACATTAAAGGCTTATGATCGGTGATTTACAAATCACGGAATTCCTAATTTATTCTTATTCCAACAGGCACAAGTCCTTCTTGAAATCAGCTGTTTCGGTAGCCTATTGAAGGTTGATCAACAGAAATCAGGAAACTGTTGATCCCGGCTAAATAAAGCTTTCACCAATTGAAACAGATATAGTCCTCGTGAAAATGTTCAGCCATGCAATTTGGCCTTAAAATAGTCCAGTATTAATCTCATGTAAAGTAAAGGAAAAAGATGCAACGAGAGGATAAATACCAAATTATTACCCTGGTGGCCTTAATCATATCAAACTTTTTGAGCAGGCTTATGACTTCAGCCATTATCTGATCATGGCTAGAATTTGTAACTGCGGAAAGCTGTTAGCTCAGTCTGTTCAGTGCATTCGCATCTTGAGTGTGGAACCATTGTTTCTTAGACACCCTAACCCTCAGATAACTCAAAGTCGAGTTCCTTTTAATTTGCATTTAACCAGGGATGACAATAAAGGAAGTAGAAAACAATTTAGACTGCATTGAAGATGATCCATCCTTCTAAATTTTCAAGAAAACATAAGTTGCATCAATAGAGTAGTCAGTGTTGAAAAAAAAAATTTGGCGCAAAAGAGGTGGAAAAGCAGTAGAATCTGTCACCCGCCCTTAATTTGAAAAACATATCTTTTAGTCTTGTAAAACACAGTTGTTGCTGAAGTGCTGCATTACAAGACTCCCTCTACCTCTGTAGGAAGAAATGATCTGGGGTATTAACTACTGCAGGAGTAAGTCTGTAGGCTGCACCATTTTCAAACCAGTGTTTGCTGCTTCCATTTACCATCTCTGGGGTGAGAGAAACGACAGGATTTTCAGGCAGAAAGGTGTGGAGTTGAAGGTGAGTTTTGGTCAGATTGTGGAGACTGTTCGAGCTTGTTTGTGTGGTTAGCGCAACGTAGATCACTCTGTGGTTAATGTTAGGCTTATGGAGTCTTGGAAAGTTTCTAAGTTTGTGTTCAAACTATGTAATTTGTGGCTTTCTTGTTTTCTTTGGTCTTCTGTTCCTAGTTGTTGGGCAGAGGTCCTTGGTGTTTGTTGGGGGTTCAAGGGTATGCCCTTGCCTGTGTTTTCCATCTATCTTAATTTGGTTGGTTATAATACTCAGCTTTCCACACAAAAAAGGAAGAAAAAAAAAAAAAACTTGGGAACTGTTCTCAGTATTGTTTGCTACTCCATGCAGTACTGGATGCCATTCGAAAAATATACAGCACAACGGTTCCTACAAAAAATTAAGCTTGCAAGTATACCAGCGATATATGCTTATCAAAGAGATCAGAGGGGAGTTATTTTGGGTTCTCAACAGTGCCCAGCCACGACTGCTAAATAAAGAGCTACTTGTACTTGAACAGGAATTGTCTTAACAGCCCCTAATTGGTTCGCATCCCATGATATTGTGCGAGAGGCATTCTTGTCCTGTAATTTTGACTGCATATTATTTTATCATACGTACATTGCCCCTCCATGGCCAGTACGTAGAAGGAAGGTGAAAGAAATGTGTCTATTTTTTTTTGGGCATTTGCACTACGACATTCATATTCTATGAAATGGATATGCGAAAAATGTAGATGACTTGGGTTAATTAACTGTTCCAAAACTCTTGCTTTTGAGGTTAAGCGCATGTTACACCTCAAAAGTAGTTTTAGCATGGTTTAGAGGCGGCATCACTCTTAAGGTCCTTCAAACAAAAGATGCTTTTACATTCCCGTTTTGGTTCCCCTCCCAGCTTATGAGATTAGATTTCTATCTTGACCATTGGATTCAAAGTCATGCTTTTAGGTGGGCTGACGGGTTTTAACCAAACTTGTGGCCTTAATAAGGGCTTTGCCAAATTTAAAATCCAACCAAAAGAGAAACCAATACAACTTGGCCATTTTTTTTGGTCCCAATTTGGCCATGTTTCCCAATTGAGGTGATGCACTTCGCTATGCATAGGCATAGCTGATCCAAGCTACCCACTTGGATGTTTACTTCAATTTTCTAATTAATGAATGTTTTTTTTAGATGTGGCAAATGGGCAGATTTGAGCATGTTAAAACGGGTCGTGGATCAAATATAGGCGGGTCGAATATATGTCAAAAAATAAACGGGTTGAAACAGGTCGGGTTGAATATGGGTCAAGTCAAACTCGAACCCGCCAGACCCGTTTTCCTTATCCTCTTTTTTTTTTTTTCCCTTCCCCTCCCTTCTCAATAAAGGGATTCAAAAAAGTAAAATTTTATGATTAAAACTCAATTTTTTTTGAATGAAGTTTTACTTTTTTTTCTATTTCCAAACAATAACGTAACTTCGACGAGGAGTTAGAGACCGCATCAGAGAATTGTCTGGAAGACGATGATTGCACCGATTGTACAGTTTCGATCTGCGTTCGCCGAACCCACCGCTTAGGTTTAGATTAGAATGACTTTCATTGAATTGGAAAGTAATTGTTGAAATTGCATGTACAACTGTTCCATGTGAAATTGCGTCAGAAACAAATGATGGAAGGAATTCTTGAAGAAGTCATTGAAGAGAGAGAGAGAGAGAGAGAGAGAGAGAGAGAGAGAGAGAGAGAGAGAGAGAGATTGATTTGCAAGGAGGAATAATGGGAACGGGAAAGTGATGAGAGAAAGAGAGAGAGATTGATTGTGTTTTTTACCGGGAGGAATAATGGAGAGAAAGCGATTTGGTTTTGTACAATAACAGGAGCCGAGATCGAAACTGCATTTCTAGCTAAACACTAGCTAGTTCACTATTGTGGAGGGGATAAGTCTTTTAATTTCAACCAATATTAAATTCATTTTCAATCCACCTAAATATGGGTTGATACAACCCATATCAATCCATTATATAATATGAACGGATTGGATTATAAATTAACGAATTTAAACGAATTCAAAAATATAGGTTGAAATTGCTACATCTATTTTTTGTTACAAAAGATGTTTACCAACTATGACGATGTATATGGATATGCCATATGTAGATGGGCGATGGTTGGGGAAGGCTTGAAAATAGAGCGAAAAGTCTGCCAAGCCAATTAAACGTGTCATTGCTGCAAACTTCGATAAACAGAGACACTGATATTTACGGAATAAATTATATAAACTCCAAAACAGAGAGAGAGAGAGAGAGAGAGAGAGAGAGAGAGAGAGAGGAGAGAGAGAGTACGCAAAGACTAAAGACGATGGTGAGTAGGCAACCAACCTGGCTATGCTACCGTTTAACTTCCCAACAATACTTTCTTATACTGTTATACAGTCGGTTGTCCTTAATTGCCTGAGTATTAAGACCAATACACCCCTCACGCAACTTCGAAATTTGCCTTAGTCACCTTTTGGATGACATGTTAACTACTTTTGTCTAACGACTCAAATGCCTGTAAATTAATCTAGGTATTAGTTTTGTTGTCGTTATTAGTGAATTTTGACAAATTAAATATGTAGTTTTGTCACTGTTTTATATTTTGCTATTTAGTTAATTAAGCGGTAGCATATATAGTTAGTTTCATCTTTGCAAAAAAAAAAAAAAATTTGCGTAAAAGAATTATGCAAGATGCATGTATAGTCTTGTACCACGTTTATGGTGAAATACAATGAGAATAAAACCTACTATTATAGAGTAGTCATTTCTCAAGTTCCATTTTTCCTATCAATTCACCGAACATCTGACATCATTTAGAAAAAGAAAAAAAAACATAAAAAACCATTAAGAGTGGAGTAATTGAAAGTATTAGTCAAGTTGAAGGGCATTATAGTAATCTCAAATTTATCAAAGGGTACACGAACCATGCACTAGATTTTATAAAACCAGAAGGTGGTAGCTTTTCGTTGTCTCCCGATTCCATCTTGTTGCTTAAACACAAAGTCCAGAGCAAACACAAATTAAGATGCTGAGCCATTTTCACGGCTGCAACAATCTGGTGACTATGATCATGACCTTCATACCAATCTTTTTCTTCATCTTGTTCGGATCATCTCCGGCTGCAGCAGCCGGACGTGAGATTAACCCTTTGGTGGAAATATCTAGCAGAGAAGACTTGATGCAAATGGCTGGATATGGAGAGGAAAGGCTCTCTACCGTCCTCATATCGGGTACAGTTTTTTGTCATGAGACTTGCCAGGGGGAGAAAGCTCGAATTGATCCCCGTCCTGTTTCAGGTTCGTTACTGTCCTATTTCATTGATGACATCCGTTGCACATGATCTTGTCTGAATTAATGCCGGAAAAAGAAACTTAATTGGAACATAGATTTCGTGAGGCCAAGCCAAAAAAATCATAGAGTTCATGAGTGTACTGATTCGCAAAGCAACTCATTCATGCTTGTTGAGGCTTAGAGAGAGAGAGAGAGAGATCATAGTGTAAAGTGTTTTCTTGAGTCTTGTCTAGGGTTTCCCTGGTTAGAGATGAGCATGGTTAAACATCAGAATTGTTCCAATCATGGTGGATTTTTTAATTTTTAATTTTTGCCAAGTCCAATCATGGTTGGGAATTAGGACTTAAGGTTTTGATCTCACTTGGTTCAAAACTTTGGTACGGTAAGTTAACAGAAGAAAGAATAATCTGGTTTGGTGATAGCACTAAAATTAAGAAAGCTACAATATCACTGCAAACGAAAATGACAGTCATTAGTTATCATCATCATAGAGATAAATAGCTAATGACAGTCATTTATTTACTGAAATGAATTGAGCATATGCTTAAAGAAACAATGAAAAAAAGATTCATAAAGCAGGCTCCAAGTGAACGAGGAACACGGCATAGTAGTTTTGGTTTGTTACATGAGACGTATTCCTTTCACCAAATTCTGGATTTCCAAGCTTACATGCCAATAATGTCGACCCTACACTGCCTCTTTCCCCCAATTATGGTTTTCCAATTTCTTCCTCTCTGCTGGTCCATATAGTAATCCTGATAGGGTTTTCCAATCTTTACAGGTGCCTTGGTCGCTGTCTCATGCCATACAAATGGAAAAACAAGCAAATCAAATTGGGTAGAAGTCAGTACAGATGAATTTGGAGATTTCCTCATTGATCTTCCTTCCCACCTCCATGCAATTCCAAACTTGGGCAAAAGATGTGTAGTCAAGGTTCTTCGGCTCCCAAAGCACTCGCTCTGTCACCCAGCTTTTACCGGGACCCAAACAGAATTGAAATTGTCATCATCTGGGAACGGCATCCGTACTTACACGGCTGAAAGTTTAAACTTGACACCAAAACCTTCAGAAGGATGCAGAAAGGAGACACCGAAGAAAAAGGTGCCATCTGAACACCCTACTGATGTGTAAGATTGAAAAATGGCCACAGCTCAATTGGATGGCGCTCTAGTCACAACATTTGAGTTGATAGGCGTGAGTGATCCTGCCTTATCTACCAGTCATGTAAATATGTGTACAGAGAGAGAGAGAGAGAGAGAGAGAGAGAGAGAGAGAGAGATGTTTCTTATTACATGGAAAGCTATGAGTGACTACAATTAAGCACTTCCAAAAAAGATGTAATTCTGTATCAGATGTATTATAATTGTTCCCTGAATATTACATTCAAAATGCACGTTGTTCTACTGAGATTGAAAATAGGTAAACATATACCAAGATCCTTGGTGCTTTCTAAAATCAGAACTGTAAACAACCAATAACCAGAATCTAGGAATCCGATCAAGAATTCTCCATATTTTTCTGCTGAGCTTCAGATATGATGTACTTAGCAACATCAGCACAGCAAGTAAGCCTATCTGCTTTCTCATCAGGGATCTCAATCGAGAATTCTTGCTCGAAAGCCATAACTAGCTCCACTCTGTCCAGGCTGTCAAGACACAAGTCCTTCTGGAAATCAGCTGTTTCCGTAACCTAATCAAAGTTCAACAGATATCAGGATCAATATGTTAGCACTGTTGATCTTGCCCAAACAAGGCCTTGCCAACTGCATTCTAGACAGTCCTAGTGAGAATATTCAGCATAATAATCTAACTGTAAAACATAATACCAATCATATCCTACCAACATATGTGTGAAGTTACTAAAATATGCTCCTACTAGAGAAGGAATAAGAAAAAAATTATTACCTTGGTGGCATCAATCTTGTCAAATTTCTTGACCAAGCCAATGACTTGATTCTTTATCTGACCATGGATAGTACTTTTAAATGTGCAAAGCTGTCGGCTCAATCTGTTCAGTGCATTCACATCTTGAGTTGGGAACACCCTAACCCTCAAATGACGCAAAATCGTGTTCCTTGTACTTTGCATTCTAACCTGAGCCGATAACAAAGGAAATACAAAACAATTTCAGACTGCATTGAAGAAAGATCCATCCTTCTCAAGTTTCACGAAAACATAAGTTGCAGCAATAGAGCAGTTAATGTGGAAAAGAAAAAGGGAAAAGGATTGATGCAAAAGAGTTGGAAAAACAGTACAATCGAAAAGTTGCTTTTTGAGTCCCGTAAATTTATACCTTAAAAACTGTTAAAGTTATAGCTACTTACACAGCATGCAAGAAAAGTTGCTGTGCATTAGCATCAAAACACAAAGAAACCCAATTGCCTTGCAAAAGTCAACGTACATTAATCTGGGCTCTATTCTAAACATAATTGAGTTGCAAAATGCAAATAATACAAGGACAGCCATCGTTCAATAAAAGTGGGATTAGTAGCAATAAAAGAAATTGCAACTTGCGAGCAATAAAAGAACTTTCTACTTGAAGAGCAAAAACCATGGCACGGAACCGTTGTTTCCCTGTTGGAAAAACAATATTAACACCATCTTTGAAGCCATCCAAGGCCTTTGATCAACTGTCTATATCACTGCACATTCCCTCCATCCCTTCTTCATTTATCTCTATGCCAAAGAATTACAGGTAAATAGTATGGTAATTTTTGTAATCATGTTCAATATACACAGCCCAGAAGATCTGATGACAAGCCAAATTTTCTGATATCACGACTAAAATGAACGTACAAGACTGAAGTATATGTACTAACACTCTCCCAGCCAACCAATAGGGTTTGAATGTGTCACGGTAAGAGTACCCTAATGAGTGACAGACTCAGTAAAACGACATCTCATAGAAAGATTTACGTAGTTGCAAGACTAAGGGAAGAGTACAGCATAAACAGATATTAAAATGGATAGGTTGCCAGAGACTGGCCGGTCAATGACAGGCACATTATGGCTCGTGCCCTCTTCCGATTTTCAGCAGAATTAATTTTTTGGTCTTTAAGGGCAGCATTTGCAAGTTTACAACTGAATATACTAGTTCTGGCACACAAGTACATGACACAGACAATAACCCCCTAACCTTACAAAATTTAGTTTCAACAGCTCCTGAAGGGGTTTTATAGAGATAAAGTTAAGGGTGAGCATATGCTAATTGTTGTAAAATCATGTTTAATATACACAGCGCAGAACACCTCTGATGACAAGCCAAATTCTCGGATATCACGACTAAAATGAATGTACAAGACTAAAGTATCTACACGGTAAGAGTACCCTTATGAGTGACAAACCCAGTAAAACGATGTCTCATAGAAAGATTTACACAGTTGCAAGACTGGGGCAGCATAAGCAGATATTAAAATGGATAGGTTGCCAAAGACTGGCTGGTCGATGACAGGCGCGTTATGGACATATCTCGTGCCCTCTTCCGATTTTCAGCAGAATAATTTTTTTGTGGCAGAATTTGCAACCGAATATACTAATTCTCGCACATATCACAAACACTAACACCCTAACCTTACGAAAAACAGTTTCAACAGCTCCTGAACTGGGGTTTTACAGAGATAAAGTAAATGGTGAGGATTTCTCTCACATTTTGCCATGTACCCTACATAACCTCTCATCTGCAGATTGCCAAACCATAAACTTCAACATAGCTTATTGATCATATCTGATGCAAACGATGAGCATCATAACAATATGAAATGGGATTTCAATAGTAACAAAACATATTAGTATTAACCCAGAATGTAAAATGGAGATTCATGCGTAGTTTGTAAGGAAGGAAGAAGGGACACAGAACGAAGCAACTAGAAAATAGTTACTCACCCCAAGTATCTCTCTGCCTTCGTTTTCTTTCAGCACAGAAGAAGGCTGCAAACTAGGTGTTCTCTTGCTTTATTGTCTCAAAGTAGGAGACATTATAAGCCCACTTGGGTCTACTTCAGTTTGCCCTTATGCGGGAGGAAATTGGGACAGCCCACCGTGAGTTTCAAACAGAATGGCCCATATGAGCCCATTTGAACCCAATTGATGTTGGCTTCTCTCTTCCTCGTAAGTAAATTAATGGGCACTGATTTTTGGACCCAAAAAATGCGAATGATAACAAGAGGAGTGCAAAAATATTCCAAATCCACTTGATTTTTTTGAACATCCTTCCAAATTCATTTGATCATTCCTTCTATGGCGATTGCCCCTTTGTAATTATAGAAAAATAGATGTTCCACGGTATTCAGATTATGTCCTTTTTCTTCTTATGTAATAATCACATGCCAATTTGCTATTAGTTTTCACACTCTTATGCAAATTATAAATTCATAACCTAGTCAACGTTTGTAAATTTTAAGGCAAATTTCATTATCATACGATATAGAAAAATTTTAGAAACAACAAATAGTAGTGTTAAACATTTTGAGGAAATTTGAGAACGTACTTGGAAGGGTTTACATATATGGTCCCTCAGGCACAACACGCGTGGTTTGAGCCTAATATTGGGTCATCTCAGCCATGTGAATAGAATATAGTGTCTTGAAAGATTAAAAAAAGAAGAAGAAAAGGTGAATAGTTTTAAATTTAAACGGCAAGATGAACGCATGGTAGCCGAACTTAACAATTTTGTGCCGATCACCTGTTTGACGAGATAAGTAAAATGAACAATTCAAATTAATTAAGGGGTGTGTTTTTGCTAAATTAAATGGACTAAAACTCACATTTTCACTGATTTTTAGGCACCTCATTCTTCTCATATATACTATTAACTAAGGTATCTTTAAACGGAAACAACTTGACTATTGTCATAGTCTGTTGGTAAATTTAGGTTAGCAAAAAAGCACCCTTTGGGCCCGATTGGATGCCGTATGTGTTTTGGGTGTATTATTTATGAATGGGAATAAAATAGTAAAGGGTATTAGTTAAGAATGGAGGACCCACATTGATGTGACATTTATAGAGGGTGTATTAAAAAGTAGATGGTTTGGATGATGTATTAGAGAAGGGAGATAAAATAATACTTGGTTCGGATGTAGAATAAAATGGGGGATAAAGGTGGATAATGTAAAAAACAATCAAATGACTCTTTTACCCTTGTACAGTCTCAAACTCGTAACAGTCATTAAATTAGTTATATAATTGTAAAATCCAATAAATTTAATTACTTTTGGCAATTAAGCTATAATAATTTATTTTAATGATAAACTAATTAATTGTATAAATTAAAATTTTTTAAAAGTGTTTTATTATCCAAAATTTTTAAATATTGTTTGAAATACAAAATGTAAAAATGTTAAGTTTGGTTTTTAATTTTTTGATTTTGTTGTTGTTGTTGAATGATTAGAGGATATTGGAGGAAAAACTTATTATTGTCGTAGATGTTTGGTGCCAAATTAGTTTTGAACATAGTTGGGGTTTATAGAATGGTTCTCCTATTTTGAAAATAAGTACCGCTATGGTATTATCTGTGCTTTGTATAATCCATGCTTACTTGTTACTTATTCGTTCTTGTCATTCTTGTTTGCTATTGATCAGACGGAAGAGCAAAATTAGCAGCTCGGTCAAATTTCAGTGAGTTTACAATCGAAGCCAATGGAGAGACGGACGACGAAAATTGTTTGCACAATTGGTCCTTCCACCAACACCAGGGAAATGATATGGTAGTTGATGATTTAGCATCCAATTTTCTCCTTTTAAACTTTGTAGAGACGCATTTTTGTACTGAAACATTATTGCATGGGTTTATTGTTTTTTTTTTTTTGTATAAAAACATGAGTTATTTTGGTCCATTCAAGATATTTGATTCCAAAGTAATAACTTCATTGCATTCAAGAATTTCATACGAAATTCATACTCAATTATTCCAAAGTATCTTGCTCCATTCAAGAAATTCATACTAACATATCATAACAAAGTAACAACTCATTTCCATTCAAGAAATTCATAGAAATCCATTCGATGAAAGAAATTCATATATAAATGAAATAAAATTTAACAACTCCTAAAAAATAACTCATTACAAATGAATCTAACTGCCCCTAACTAAAAACATGAACAAGAAAGAAATTATTGGTCTTCCTTTGCTTCTTCATCCCGTGGGACTTGGTGACGGAGAGCTTGAATATGTGTCGAACACTTGTTAACATTTGGCTCAGATAATTTGTAAGTTTATATAGACCATTTTTTGAAGAACTAGTGTGGGTTCCCCGGCCCCCGCGCGTTGGGCTGAATGAGAGTCGCCACTCGGATTTTTGAGATTGATGATCCAAGAAATCGAGAGTGCTTTGAAAGGGAAAAGGTCTTTTGGTCTTCGCGAAAAACCTTAAAATTTTAGGTTCGGGAGCCACGTTACGAACAGGGAAGGTTTTTGTTTAAAAAAAAATGCACCCCATTCGTCTGGTAAAACCGATCTCTACTAGACTCTTTCAAAGAGGGGGAAATTTAAAGTATCTTTTGGAAAATCAAACTCTTTAATAAACAAACAAGAGGGGGAAGTGGCACTGCTTAGCCTTCAACTTCGCCATCGAATAAGATTGAATAAAAACCCCAAGCGTAGGGCTAGATTGTCGGTAGCATAGTAAACCGGCAAGACCGGGATCGTACCACAGGGAATTCGATGATAGCTTAATTGGATTGTAGGTTAAATGGTAGCGTGCGGCGTTCAAGGCGGCCAACTAGATTTTCTTTGAAACGGAGAAAAACGACAAGGCAAAAGACTAGGAAAATGCTTTGATTAACTTAAAGAGGCAAGTCTAAGGATATTCTAACCCTTGACAAAGGACGTTACCGGTTCTCAATATAACTCGGGCGAAAGTCACGACCGCGTGCTCACGCCCGAAGAATTTAGCTTTAATGACTATATTTCAAGAAAGATATGATTTAACGGAGGCAAACCAACTTGTTTGACACATTTATCGAAAACATAGGAGGCCACGAGCCCTTGGTGAGCCGTTTGTCAAGACCGCTTGGCAAACGCTTTACCGAGTAGTTAACACCCCTTGCTTAGACAAAAAATGCAAGTTAAGCTCTATTCCGTAAATCATGCGCTAAAGCCCGAAGATTCGAGAACCAAATAATTACCTAAGTCCTCGGGAAAGATTATCCCGAGACTTAGCCAAACGACTACTCACACATAACTAAAGCACAAAGTAAAGCATAAAAATGAGGCATGATTTTTAACCGATACAAACGAAAACAAACTTGATTTTATAGAAGATCTAATCTACGGCTACAACATTAACAAACGGAAACACAAAGAACGAGACTTACTTGCTTGAGTTCTATTGAAATTAAACTTGAAAAGCTTAAAGGGACATTAATGGAGAGAAAACATAAGTATATATTGTGTTAGAGATATCCCAAGTGAGAGAAGGCACCCCCCCTTTATACCAAAAGGGTTTCTCTCTCAACAAATATTCAAAAAGTGAACTACTAAAGGCAATTCTTCCATAAGTGGAAAGTGCAAAAAGCAACAAATATCTGGCCGAAGGCTCTCAGTATCGATACAAAATAAGCAAAGTATCGATACCACGCTGTTAAGCTAAAAAGGGCCATTTCCACGTAGCTCTCCCGTATCGATACGGATTAAGGCCGTATCGATACGGAACAATTTGCCTTACCACGAAGCTAATGCGTATCGATACGCTCTTAATCCATATCAATACGCAAGGCTTATCTCCAACTCCTCAGGCTAGCCTCCCAGTTTTGGCACCCGACGTCTCCCTGCCTTGTCCAATACCTCCCGCCTTCACTCTTTGGCCTCCCGAGCAGAAGTTCCACCGGGCGAGGATACTTGAATTAACTTGGGGCTGGGTCTTGAGATCAAAACACGCCCTTTAGAGCTATTTCACCTGAAACACTGAACAGACTACCTTACGAGTAAAATTACATAAAGACAACGAAAAACAATGAAAATACCACAAGCTAGAGAACTTTTAGCACCACGATCTTACAATCTTAGGTGCTAATCAGGCACGGGAAATATATCACATTGACGTGCATGTGGTGCAGACTGTATAGTGATGATAAGAATGATGCATAATGAAATGAGTTCTTGACGAAAGTTGTCTGGATCTTGGTATCATCTGATGCGGCCTTCCTTGATACCGTGCACAGTTTTTCATAACGCCGTGCGGGGTATCACCTCAATTTCTAGGCCTTTATAAAAGTTTTGAAATGCCGCCCGGCGTCTTAGGTAGCACGCACAGGGTTATCATCTGTTGTCGGACATTACAGTCCCGTCAGATGGTTTTAAAGGAAAAGTACCATTCTTACAAGCTATGAACCGAAACCGTTTTTGAGATTCTTAGTCATTTCTGAATAGCCCAAAATACTTCATTTTTCTAAAACCGAACATGGCTTGTAGATATGGTCTGTTTTTGAAAAGGGGGTGAAGTCAGACATACAGATGATAGATAGGCTTGGCCGAGGACAGTAGTGACCTAGACAGTTTGAGCAAGAAAATGATAAACTCGAAATACCGCACGTCTGAGCTTGTTACGCCGTACGACGTATTAAAACGCTGTGCGGTGTAACTTATTCAGCGCGGAGGGCTTTTTTTGGTTATGAAAATGGTTTTTTGGTCAGGATCCAACCCAAAAATGGGGGGGGGGGGGTGTTTAATCCTGACGACAGAAAGGTTCCCTCAGGGGTATGGACGGAGCCTTACCCCTAGGAAACTAGTTTATACCTTTGTTCTTTGAGCTTGGATGGAAACGGGCGGCTACGGATGAGTACGAAGGAAAGTGATTGAGAGGCGATGGATATGGATTGAAAGATGGATGTTTGGAAGTCGGGGGTCTCGAAGTGAGCAAGAGAACTCACTTCAATGGTGAGGAGAAAATGGGGGATTTTAAGAAAGAAATGGGCTTTGAGAATGTCTTTGGAGGACTTTCTCAAGGTTTTGGAGTGAAGAATGGGTATGAAAGCATGATGAGAGAGAAAGAAAGTTGGGGACCCTTTTCTCTTGAGTGGAGGGTTATATTTATAGGCAAATACCATAGATTTTGAAATACAAATGGTGGAGGTATTTTCTGGGCGGGCCAGAAGTGCCTTTTCGGTTGAGCTAGCTTGTAGCAGTAGCTCAAGTGGGCGTGGCCGACAGCTAGCTGAGCCAGTCAGAACTTTATTCAAAATGCCATGTGGTTGACCTCATTACCTCGTGCGGCGTAATGAAATCTGTTATGCCGTGCGGTGTAGAGGTGTGTCGTACGGTACTAAGAGTCCAGTTCTGAGCTTTTTAGTTTGCTCTGGGCTTTTGGGTTTTGCTCTGGGCTTTTTGAGTTTTGCTCTAGGCTTTTTGGTTTGCTTTGGGAGAGTCCTACATCCAAGTTCTCGGAGGTATTTGTTTCCTTTGTTTTATCATCGGGATATTTAAAACACTTTCGAGGTCCGGATTGGGGTGTCTACAACTAGTAGGTTGCAATATTAGTTGCCAATTTGACCTTCTATTATTGTCTCGCCTATGTCCTCAACGCGTCTTGTACAAATTTCTCATCACGGCCAATAAATTTCTCATATATTGTACAACCAACACACTGCATGCTAAACCCAGAAATACCACAAAATAGGAACAAATACCCATAAACCTATTGAAAATTGCAATTTTGAAGCATAGAAATGCAATTTTTGAAGCATAAAACTACAGTTCAACTCAAAATAGCCAACAATTGCCAATGCACACACCTGGATCACAATAGCACACACTTGCTGCACCTTCACACCCAGTTTAGACACAAACAAAGCATCATAGGTTGGACACCATTTGCTGTACACACTCATAGCCAAAAGCAACAACAATTTTGAACCTGCAGCTTAGAAAACTGCAATTTTCAAGCATAAAAGTGCAAGCTTTGCACACATATAACCTCCCAAGTTAATTTTTGAAAGTGCTAAACTGTGTCCAAATTGTGTCAAGCTCATGATAGGTGAAAAGTTAGTTACACATACACATACACACACATAATAGGGCTCGATTGGATCTAGTATTAGATGGGTGAATTAGCATATTTATACCCCCGGATAAGAGGTGATGGGACTGGTTTAGGTTGCTTTAGTCCAATGGGCTCAGAAAAGTATTAGGAAAAACAAGAGGGCACTCATGGCTGCAACAGAAGTTACCCCGCCAAGGCACTACCTTCTTTTACTTTGTAATTGTTTCATCATCGCCTTATTAGGGGTATCAAAAATTGCAGAAAACAGCTTGCAAACCCAGAAAATAGCTTTCTAAACACACAAAGTTGTTCTAATAGCAGTAACAGCAACACACACAGCTAAACACTAGAATGAAAACATGCCAAAGGTTGTCTTCTCCATTCCTAACACCCTGCCAAAACTTGTAATAACCATTTTAATTAAACCTGTCTTATAGTCCTTTTGGCTCAGATAATATATCATCACAGCCTAATATTCATAGCAACCTGATACAAGCAGTCTAAACTAGCAGTTCAACTCAAAAAATAGCATGCTCAACTCAAAAAATAGCAAGCACAATCTTGGACACAGTTTGGAACCCAGAATGCATTCAAATCTTGAATTTTTTTGAACAAAAAACCTGTTGCACACATGATAGTTAGTTTGAACAAAAAACTTGCTATAACAGTAGTAGTACCAGATTTTCTAACAGGTGTATCCCGTTTGGACACTTCAGCAAGACATGAATTTTCTAACAGGTGTATCCTGCTAGAACAGCAGCAACAACACAAGAATTTTTAGCAGTCCTAAAACAATAGTAGCAGCTGCACACAACACACACCCAGCAGTCCAAAAACAGTTGAATGCAATTTAAAAGCAACCTTAGGCTCAGATCAAATATCATCACAGCCAAACCCACAAACACTTGGCTCAGCTTGTAACACATCATAGCCACCAAATTGGTTATGCATTTTCATAATAGCTTAGTAACAACAGAAAACAGCATGCTAAATCAAACTGCAGTAAAGCTAAACAAAAAACCATGTCCAAAACTATAGTAGCCCTGTGCAGTTTAACATGATGTCCAGTGGGCTCAGAAAAGTATTAGGAAAAATAGTAGGGTACTCATGGATGCAACAAAAGTTATCCCACCAAGGCATTACCTTCATTTACATTGTAATTGTTTCATCATCGCCCTATTAGGGGTACCGAATCACCCATAACCTATTCTTGAACATAATTGCAATTAATTAACAATATTTATCATAAATTGAGTGAACAAAGTAAAGTAAGAATACATGGTAATGTCATCATGTCATCATCAACCATTACAAAGTACTTAGTTACACAAAAAATTTCCACCATGCAATTACTTAAGCATATTGTCCCATATTTAGTTACACAAACATTACCCCATCATTCTTAGTTTTCTTAGTGCTCATACATCACAAACTTCTTAGTTACATAAAAAATTGGTACCACTAGCCAGAAAAGTACTTAGTTATATAAAAAATTTCCACCAAATTTAGATCACGTTCAATATCGGCCACTTCAAAAAATAGTTACCAATATTCCCACTCTTGCCCACTTCACATCGGTCCATAGATCTCACCATTGAGGATGGCCTCAACATATTCTTGTCTTTCCTCCTCTTTACACCCATAGAAGTTGTCCACCCTCTATTCCTCTTCGCAAATAACAACACTTAACTTGAATTTTTGTGTAAATGTGATATTAAGCTTTCCTAGCTCGGTTTGAACGTTCTATCGGCATTTCGATAGGTCTCTTTCGTACCCTACTGAGTTCATCATTTCCCCCATATGGCTCGAGGTATCCTTCGAAAAAGTGTTCATGTTCGCATGCATGGCTTCTTCCTCCTCAGCCATTCTTGTCCTCTTCCTCCCCAGCCATTCTTGTCCTCTTCCTCCCATTCTTAGGTGCAGCATTAGCCAAGACCGAGGTCGCCTGAGGATGTTCCTCTTCACAAATAACAACACTTAACTTGAACTTTTGTGTAAGTGTGATATTAAGCTTCCCTAGCTCGGTTTGAATGTTCTGTCGGCGTTTCGATAGGTCTCTTTCATACCATACCTAGTTCACCATTTCCCCCATATGGCTTGAGGTATCCTTCATAAAAGCGTTCATGTTTGCATGCATGTCTTTTTCCTCCTCACCTATTCTTGTCCTCTTCCTCTCCATCTTAGATGCAGCATTGTCGAGGCCGAGGTCGCCTGAGGAGTGGAGGTCGGGAGTGACCTATGCGGTATGGAGGTCGGAGGTGCAGAGTTCAGACTTGTAGGAGTAAGGGTGGGAGAGGAGGGGGTTTCATTGAAGAAAGAACCATCAAGTTCCGGACCGAAGTGGATCATGTAAACATCATCCGGTGCACCAAATACATCTGGCATAGCCATTTGTGACGGATCCTCTGCACCCTCCCTCGTTGCCCTATCCTTTCCAAATAGGACAATCCAATCATCAAACATTGGGAATGGCTTCATGTTCATGCCTTTGGCCTTTTTTGGGTGGGCCTATACAAACATTGAAAGTTATTAATACAAAATCTCATACATTAACTATCAATTGAAGCATTGATAGTAGTTACATTTTCGTACTTCGCCCATACCATTGGGTCATCGACCATAATGCGTTTGTTGGTATTGTCCCAATTCATCCTACTAAGACCTGTTATGTAAAGTATCTTATGGTATGTTTGTTTCCAATACCTTACTTTTGAGTCGATATGGGAGTTGGCCTTAATGTTAACATCTGGCAACACCTTCGCCAACTCGACCTCACAGTGTGTGAAGAACCCGGGTCTAAACCCATTTTCAGCAGGCCACTTCCACTTTTCAGAAACCTCATTGATCATAACCTTGAGTAAGGTATCCTCTTCCACTTGCCTCCAAGTCTTACGGGGCTTTTTGGAAGGACCTTCAATTTCAGCAAGTTCAAGTTTTTCGGTAGTCATTGTTGCCAAGTGCATTCAAATAGTACAAGTATATAATGACTTCGATTAACAAGGAAAAACGGGATGTAGCAATACTAAAGCATTGAAAGTTACAAGATCATATCACACAAGAACTACTAAGTTCAATTACAAGTACTTCAAACACTTATTAATACAAATGTTTCAAATATTTTTCACTAGTCCCTCACCATTGCCTAACCAATTGTTAAACATGACGGTAGCTAATGCATCCCTCCCCGCAGTCCATTCATTGGAAGCCTCAATGGTACCAATATTGTCATCAACCTTCACATTATATAGATTGTCTTGTTCCCATTGCGTATACTCGGCCTCAATAGGATCGTTCAGCATCTCTCTCTTAATAAGGTTATGGACAAAGCAACAAGCTGTCACAATATGACATTGAGTCCTTATGGGTTAATAGGAGGCACATTTCAATATTGCGAATCGCATCTTAAGAACACCAAAGTTTCTCTCAATGACATTCATCGCTTGGGAGTGCTTTATGTTGAAGTACTCCTCTTTCGTAGCCAGGACGCCACCTTGCCTCCAAATGTTAATGTGATACCGTTGGTCGCGGTACGGTGCTAGAAAACCATCCCCATTTGTGTAGCCATCATCCACAAGGTAGCAATGTCCTGTAACCAATGGAAGTTACGACATTGACTGGAGAAAATGTAATGGACTCAAAGGAAATATGAACTTATGATTTGAAATGTACCATGTGGGACTTTCAAGCCAATGGGTCTTGTAATAGCATTGTGAAGAATTCTAGAGCCTGTGGCCGAGCTTTCTTAATCAGACAATACATAGGAGAATTTTTGATCTCAAGTACAAACACCTAAGACATTAGTAAAGATCTCACCCTTCCTTGACCTATATCGTGGCTTGTCAACTGCTAGGGGATTAACTGGCACGTATGTCCCATCCAAAGCCCCAAGACAATTCTAGAAGAAATTATGAAACAAGTGAAGTGAGAACTTATGGGGAAGAGTACTTATGGGAGAGTTTATGATTGAAAATGGAAGAAATAGCATTCGTTGAACTCGAGTGTACCTGAAACCAACTCCATCTATTGTCGTGGTAGTTAGGAGGAATAGGCTCGAGCTTTTTCTAGGAACATGTTGTAAAGCTGTAAGATGGCTTGGAGCACGGCATTGAAATGCCTGCTTATTGTTTCACCCGATCTTCAAAACACATATTTCGTATGCCTCCGTTTTGTATGGTGTGAAATGATCCACAAGAAAATGGCAACCCTCTCCTCAAGACATACGTAGCGTGAGTCCCCTAATCCAACACCTCTGACTAAAAAGCACAACCTCAAGAACATATGTCTATTCACCCTCAACTGATCGTAGCAATCACTTTCATTACCCCTCACAAGCCTATTGAGGTTATCTACTTGGGTCTGGTAAAAGTTCAGATTAGGAGACAAGTGTGGACATGGATGTCGTTTTGTGGAGGTGATGAAGAAGAAAGGCGAAACATAGCCAATGTAGAATTAACAAAGGCAGATAACAGCATGACTGCCTTTTCATTTCTTCTTCTCCTTATTTGGGTTCTGTTTAATCTTGTCATCCTATCAACCCTAAGAACAATAGCCATAGAGCATAGACATTCAATAAGTGAGAAAGAACTTGCATAAAGTTCTATCCTAAAACATAGGATGGTCAAATATATCTAAAACACAAACCATCTGAATTTGGGTATGAGATGTGGACATTTTAATTCAATGAATTATTAGCACAGGCTTGTTTCTATATTCAACTCTCATACTACTCAAACTAGTTAACTAACCATTTGCATCAACACATAACTTTGCTTATTCTCTCCCATCTGTCACTAAAACAAATATGAACTATGCAACAGTTGTCCCATTACAGTAATAACGCACAACTATTATTCAAAGAGATCCAGTCTAGTATATATAAGCATTCCTATCTTTACTTATGAAGCAAAAAAATCTACCAAACAAGTGCTTGACTGATAGACATTTGGTTAAGTCCCTTTAGTAAAATCCAATAAATTGATTGCCAACAGTTGGAGCAACAAGGGTGTCCAAGGTGATATGAAGCTGCTATTGGCATGTTCGTATTTACGAATATAAGTATTCTCTCCTTTTAGGTAGATCCTATTTACTAAAGGGGATAAAAACCAACAGCATAATCCATATACAAACTACCCGATTATAGTGGTTTACCCTTCCGTTTGTGTCCTAGTTCCTTTTTATAGACATGCTTGCACATGGAAAACAAACTCATGGAGTTACTAAAACATGAAAAGAAAAGAAAAACAATAAAAACCAAAGGAAAAAAAGGAAAAGGAATTGCAGAGCAAGATGAGTGAAAAAATGCAGGCAAACAAAGGATCAAGTTCCAATATTTTATTGGGTCATATTTCCTCGACAAATCAGTCCATACAATGCCATGTCTTGATCTTGTGCTTCATAGAAACAATCAATAATCTTGTGTTTTTTGTAAACCCTAACCATATATCAGGAAGCCCTAATCAATAATCTGGTTTGCATGTTCTGTATTCAAGTAACAGTTGATTTTTTTTGGGGTTTACAGTTGTTCTCTGGGATTAACAAAAGAATACCAACAAATCAGGCTGTAATCAACAAAAACAAAACCACAATCAAGTTCATAGGCAAAAAATCTAACTGAAATCGAAACCCTAACCACAAATCGAAGTCAAAATCAAAAACCCTAAACCAGAAATCACAAATAACAATAGATCGCACCTACTAGTGTAAATCAAAATCAAGAGCATGTGTATATCTTACCAGAATCATGCAAGAAATCGCTCGAAATCACCACCAGAATCACACCGCAGAAGATAGCTTTTTTGCGTTTTTGTACAGCGTGAAAGGAGATAAAGCGTTCGAGGATGAAGAAGGGGGAAAGGAGGGCAGAAAGGTCAGAAAATCACCTGTATACAGCCAGATTATCTATTGCTCGGTCCAGAGGTAGCCATAGTTTAGTACCTCTTCTACCGGATTGGGATGTATACGCGAAGAAGGGGAGAAGCCAATACAGCTGCAAACAGGGTTGCCAAAGGAACCTAAACCAGTCCCATCACCCCTTATCCGGGGGTATAAGCCAATACACCCAAGATATACTGGATCCATTCGAGCCCTTAAGTAATTAAATCCGGGAAGGGCTAGGAAATGGATTTTTCTTCGAAAATTTTATAATTGGGCCATAAGCCCATCATTGAAAATGAATGAGGGGCCGTTCCACTTTTTTGGAAAAAGAACTTTTTGAAAAAGAAGGCAATTTCAAGCTCAAAAATCATGTGGTTACGCAAATAATTTTTCTATCAATATGGATCTTGTTTGATAAATCTCATTAAGATCTTTTAAACAGTGCAAAAAATATTTGGAAAAATATTTTTTATTTTTATTATATTTGAGTTTAAAATTACATTCATATGAAAAAAAAGTACTTTTTGAAAAAGTGGAACACCACCTGACTTTGTCAAATGGTGACGTAACCTTCACATTAAACCAACATAGGATTGGGCCACCACATTACCATCACTCCATATTCACCGGAAGCCTACTTTTATGTACATCTACATCATGATTAATCATCATTATTTTCTTTTGTTAGTGTTCTTAATCAAACCTCATATCCCAATTGATGAATTCTTTATACTTACTTACCTACTTGTGGTTTCAATTACTTATGTTTTCAATGACAATACTACTTAAGATAGGACATATAACGTAATACTAGTTGGGGGCATATTCAATTTATCATATAAAAATAATTTTTGCACTTCCGATTTTTACAACCACACTTTAATATTTGTCTTTTTACAATTCAAATAAATTTTAAAGTGTGATTATCAAAAGTTGAGTGCCAAATTATCCCAAAAAACTAACTACTATATACGAGCATTTGTTAGTTTTAAAGATTATACAATGATACATAAATGTAAAACTTATGAAATAAATTAGGTCTAAAAGTTAACTTGTAGACTTTATTTACACCTTTACCATTGCTTATCCAGCTGCTTGTTAGCATGATTAGTAATACAAAAATATTTCACTTGATTTTCACACTTAAATTTTATACAAATTTCTCAATTGTGTATACTCTCTGTATGTACTCTCAATATTTTTTTGGGTGCAAAAATGGAAATACAGATATTGCCCTGTCAGATTATACCACTATTTGTATGAGACCACATCACAAGTATATTGAGACCAGAACTAAAGTTTCACCACATGTAGATGGTGTATTGAGTATTGATTACTTGAGTCTTGTCCAATCAAGTATTTTTCACCACTTAAACCATCCCCTCATTGGTATCCATTATCATTATTTCTATCATAAAGGTAACACCTTTCTTGGTGTGAACGACTATTACAGACACTAAGTGGGTACAAACACAAAGTAGGTAGGATCGCAAAGAGAGAATATAAGACACAGGAATATTAGAAAGACACTGCTTTTATTTACTAAGCAACTTGCTTGTTGGTTCTGATTTACAACGGGTGGATCAACCCCTATTTATAGGGGAAAACGGGAGATGCTTGCATCACCTATTACATCACTAATTTACCAAAGTCTACTGACTCATTTAATACTACAGAGACTTGGTGCAGACTTATTTTACCCAAGTCTTCACCAGTACAGTAATTTATACAGACTTTGGACTTCCTACTAACAACTCCTGACATCTACAATTAACTATTAATACTTACAGACATATTACACCAATAATTTGTTATGAAGTCATTTCACACCAAAGAAGCTACCAAGCATAGGAAAAAAATAGTCACCCTAATTTTCTTCTTTTCACATCTCAGATTTCATTATACAATAATCTTAATTGAAGCTTTTTCACTTTTTCATCTTTTATATAATAGAATTAGCATGCGAATCGCATGTGTTCGGGCATTAAGTACTTATATATATCAGGGCCCTTTTAATGCGGGCGCCCGCATTTAAGAAAGTTATGAATTTTGCCTTTTCCGATCGAATTTCGATGATCCGAGCCGCTCAATGTGTTCAGAATATAATTTTAAATGTACTCTCAAGAAATCAGCAAAAAAAAAAAGACCAGGAAGGGGTTCATCTGAGCAGTTTTTGTTTATTTTTTATTGAACGGTTAAAAAAAATTGCTTAAATCAAGCTTTTCTTGATCATTTTTTTTTCCTGATTTCTCGTGAATACTCTTAAAATCACATTCTGAACACATTGAACGGCTCAGATTATCAAAATTCAATCAGGCAAGGGGAGAAATAGGGTGGTTCGCAACTTGCTTGAATGTCGGCGCCCGCATTAGAAGGCCCTATCTCTGTTATAAAACATAAGAGTGTGGGGATAAGTTATTGGAACGGCTCAGATTTGTTTGATCCAATGGTTGATATATGCTCTCCAACTCTCTTAAGAAAACATTCACACTTTTACAAATATATTACCAAAACACCATCAATTTGTTTTTTTCCCCTACAAATCAACTTTTGTTTTGTTGATAAAAAAAAAAAAAAAACCCAGTAGTCACCGCCATATCTCTCTCTCATCAAAGCCTCTCATTTGATTGTCTAGCCACAAATAGTCATCGCCTTTACCGGTGAGTCACTCGGAACTCGGAATCCACTGTCCTCAGTAACATACTCTCTCGCTGTTTCTCTGATACGTAGTACTTTTTTGGTTTTGGTTATCCTTTTCTCCATTTTCCTTTATCTTTTCTGAAAATTGAAATAATAATTTGAGCCACTATTAAGATTCAAATGGTAATTTCAATTCCAATCGGGGTAAGTAGTGTCGTAGGCACGGGCTAGGGTGGGTAGTGTCGTAGGCACGGGTAAACACTAGTATATATATATATACTAGTGCTAACCTATACCTACGACACTACGCATCCCGGATAGAAAGAGATGACAGTTGTGTAATTTAACTTAAAACTATGAGCTCTTTAATGAAATGAGGAGAATGCCTCTCAACCATTGGATCAAACAAATTCAGACCATTCCAATAATTTGTCCCCACACCCTTCTGTTTTATAATAGAGATATATTGTTACTTAATAAAATACTACTGATTATTAATATTGAAAATAACATCAATATCAGTAAAATACATAATCAAGTTCAGACCATTCCAACAACTTGTCCCCACACCTTTCTGATTATTAATATTAAAATAACATCAATATTAGTAAAATACATCTTTTTTTCCTGGTAAGTAACAAATATAAAATGCATCTTGATATTTCGTAAAGTATAGTATTACATTTCTGATTTCTCTTACATCCTATATTTATTATTCACCGTCTCTATTGGATAGTATCTATAAAATAATCAAGTCCGGTACTTTAACCAACAAAAGCCAAGCTAATACTCCTATTAAACTCATTCGTCTATTATAAAAATACTGTATAGTATTACACTGGAATATAGATTCTGGGTGGGTTCGTTTTCTTCTTCTTGTTCTAGTATTGGGTAGAGGGGTGAATAAATTTGGAGTGATGGGAAATGTCAATGTCAGAGAAGATGGAAGCACAGGTGGTGGTGGTGGTTCATCTGGGGTGGATGAGGACGGTGGTGCACCGGATGAAATGGGTGGTGCGCCACCTCCTCACGGCGACGGTGGTGAGTTGATGGGTCAGTCCCCACCTTCTAGCCCTAGGGCTGCTCAATCCCCTTTGATGTTCACTCCTCAGGTCTGTTCTTTCTCATCTTTTTTTCCCCCTGTACTCATCTCGGATTGTAAAGATCTCTTCTTTCTGGTCCTGATTTAGGATTATTAGAATCTCATTTCTGGGGTTTTTTGAAATGGGTTTTATTTATTGAATGACATGTGAATTTTCTCCTTTGGATGGTTAGGAATGATGAGATAAGAAAGGGGAGCTCTGTCTCATCAAATCTCATAATTTTTGGTGAGATTGGATGAGAAAGGAGAAGGGCCAATAAAAAAAATATTTTTTGTACTTTTCTCACCGTTTCTCACCAAAATGCTCAATCCAAATGAGTGATTTCACAAGAAATTATAACCTTTTCCTTTCTTTTCTCATGAAACCCCTCCATCTAAAGGATAGTTTGTCAATTGGTAGTTGCGACTTTCGATAGTGATTGGATATGTTGAGGTGCTGCAGCTTTGATGAACCGAGTGATATTGCGAAATTCTTTTTGTGGGGATGATTGTTTTGTTTCCTGTAATTGACTGTGTGTTCCCCCTACTTATTTGATGGGTGTCCGAAGAGGAGTTGTTATTTGTTGTTCACTGGAAATGGAGAAAAGCAAAGCTTGTAACATATTCCTGGGCTGTGCCTGTGACTTTAATGCTTGTGGATTTGATCAGAAAATTGATGTTTGAGAGGTTAGATTTGATCAGTTTGAGGAGTTATAAGGACTAAGTGCGAATATGCAGCCTTTGGAATATCTCCAACAGAATTTTTGAGACTGCTCTCTAATAAAGTTTTGTTTGGTTGTTAGTAGCTTGTAATTGGGTTTCAGTTGTATAGGTTTTGATTTGTGGGCTCATGCCCTTTTATTTTTTGGATGGTTGGTTATAAAATGTGCCATTTACCAAAAAAAAAGTGCGAATATGGAAACAAAACGCTGGAAGCTGTATTTTTGTTTGCTGGGAGCAAAGTTGTTTACAAAAAACTACAGGGCTGAATGTTCTGTGTTTAATGAGCTTCATGTAACACAAATTTGAGTATGAGCTGAGCATAATCTCCATACTGTTATGCTGTTGATTTGTACCATGCTCAGTGCCTCCTCGATGTTTCCTGCTGTGACTTGTGAAGTGCCTGCTGTCTGTTTTTAGGAAAATGCACAAAGGAGTTGCTAGTTTATTCTTTTGTTCTAATTATTTCTTAGGTCCCGGTGCTGCCATTACAAAGACCTGATGAGCTGCACGTCCCAAGCTATTCGTGGATGCAGACTACCACAAATTATGAAGACATAGTTAGTGAACAAGGAATTCCCACAATGATTATTTGGAGCTACGATGGGAAGGAAGTTGCTGTTGAGGGTTCGTGGGATAATTGGAAGACAAGGTGAAAATTGTTTTTTTCTTTTTTGGTTTTCTAAATTCATTTGGGCCTTGTAACTGTAATCTGATATACCATTCGCCCCCTTTTGATCAGAAAGCCTTTGCAGAGATCAGGGAAGGATTTCACCATTATGAAAGTGCTTCCATCAGGGGTTTACCAGTACAGGTTTATTGTTGATGGACAATGGAGGTATGCCCCTGAGATGCCTTGGGACCAGGATGAAACAGGCAATGCTTACAACATTTTGGACTTGCAGGTAATCTCCAGCTTTCTGTAGAAGTATGGACTTGAGAAGATATGTTTGAGAACCTAGTGTGTGTTACATGGTTCTTGGATGGATTAATAACTCCTGATTAGCGTGTAACTACTGCTAGTGGAGACAATTAGGGCTGGAATGCTGGATTTGCTCTAAATATTCCTAAGATATTATCGGGAAAATATTTGCCAACTTTTTCATTGAAGTCGATTCAGGAATTTGCTTCCGGTAGTGTTGCACAAGTAAATTTTTCTTGCAAAAGGCTGGCTCTACCTTAGGCCAAATACTTGCTTGTTGTCATTTCTTTCTTCTTTTTTATGAAATCGGGTTGTCACTCTATTATGCCATTTCCATCACCTTGTTATGCCCATGTTGCTCTTTTTTCTTGGATGAAGTTGCTGCTTCTTTCTTTGTGGTGTTTCTTCTCTGCATACGTTCAAGATATTCTAGACAATTATTCTCCATCTCTGGTTAGTGGTTACACTGGTCGTACTTCTAGCTTCTCCTAGATATTCTAGAAACGAAAAGAGCTGGAAAACTTAATGAAGGCTCCCGGAATAAGCTACCTATATTGCTAAAATACATACATTTAAATTCATATGGTTTCAGGGGGTATGACTTGAAAAATTAGAAGTCCAAGATGGAAAACTAAAAAGTGGACTATAGCTTTCTAGATGTAATTGTCCAAAACTGTAGTGGCTTGAGTCTAATGTGTCATACATTCATATGCGTATTTTTACTTCTGTGAAATGACTACAAATAGCATGACAGTTGTTATTAGCTAGGAATTGGCAGCCGCAGGCAGCGAACTACCTGTCCTTTACTTGCCCAGGGCTTTGTTCTATGAGTTGAGCTAAATCTGGTTAAGGTGGATGATGGTTTCCAGGTCTGAATTACAGCATGAATTGAGTATTTGGATGTTGGTCCCAAGAACGAAAAGTACATTGGGAAGAATATCTATAGGAAAGTGGTCAATTAATGGTCGGATTTCAAGCTGATTGTTACCATTCCTTTATCAATGCAAAGTGCTGGTACTTTGTTATTTGGAAGGTTAAGCAGATACGTGCTTCTATTGTATTGCGGGCACCTGATTTTGGTAACATTTTCTGCAAATATTTGCCGCAACAAGGAAATTAACCCATTTAGAAATGCAACTGCAGACTTCCCTGGGGTCACATCACTCACACATCAGTCAATATCCAGGCTACATGTGTTGCAGTACTTAGGAACAAGAGGGCCAGGTTGGTCTTTTGAACCTAGGATCCTGATATCCATCACAGGACCCTCACTGGGAGCTTTGTATTAAGGCTACACTATGTTGAGTGTGACTATGTAAGAATGCAAAGTAATTGCAAACCTTACACTCTTCTACGTGTTTCCCAGGGCAATTGGGTATTTCCTGTATCCCAATAACATCAAATGACTGATGTTTACTCCTCTAAAATGGTTAACTTTGTTGCTAGAAGAAAAAGGTTATGTCTGGTGGCATCTTGCCACGACCAGTAAAAATTGGATGGAAGACTCTGGCATACCTTCGTAAGAAACTGGCTATACATGTGAATCCCCTGGTGATTACGTTTATGTTTTGTTATCAGTAATTTAGGTCCCATTGACAGCTACTACTATTTTGCTGATTTGCGCCGCTGTTCTTGTCATACATTCTCCTATACTATTGTACGTGTTTAGGGGCACAAATTTGTGTGCATACTGAACTCAACAAGTGTCATTTGATGGAAGGATCTTTATAACTCATGATATCATTTATTATGAGGTCCTAGAGTCCCTCTAGCCTAGTATGGTAATTCCGTTTGAGAAACATCAAATACTTGATTAAGTGCTCTTGGCAAGCAAGCATGGCAGAAATTAGAAAGTTACAAGCAATGACCGCAGAAGGTTCAAGTGGCTACGTCACATGCATGTTGCTTTCGAAAATATGTGAGTATGAAATTTGGCACTCGCCTAATTTATTGCCTCTAAAATTGGTGGAAGCTATGGCTAGTATTTGGCAGTTTGTTCTCTGAATCTCTGCAAATTAATGGATGGGAAGCGCATTGTGATGTCAACAACAAAAGTTCAATTCCTAGATGTGCAGTGTATAGGCCCTGGATTTCATCTTGAACCCCGAAGTCTGTTCTAAGCATGAGCTTTACGGGAATGCGGGAAAGAATTGATTTTCTGGGGCTGCAGCGATCAAGTGTGACAGTGGTTTTTCTGGGTTTGGCAGCTTAACCCTAGCGAGATGGAGCTCGCTCCAGAGTGGCCTTGCAGTTTTTGAGTTATGTTTCTGCAGTCCAGATCTAAGTGCAAAGTATTTCTGTCTTTTGGTATGCCAAGGCAGAAGGCCTGCTTTGGCTGAATAAGCCAGATGGCTTTTTCTTTTTTCTGTTCTTTTTTTGGCTTGTTTTTGTCTTTATTCAAAAATTTGAGTTTTGATCATAATTTTTGTCTTTTTCAATTCCTCTCATCGAGACGAACCAATAATCAAGAAAAAATTGACAAATAACTAACAAATGCAGAAAAAAAATTTGAATAAAGTAAAAAATAAGCCAACTGGCTTATTAAAGACAAACCAAGCCGAAATAGCCTCAGATCATCCTAGAGGGGTACCTAAAGAGAGAATTCTTCGTTGTGTTTGCAGATTTAGCTTAGATCTATGGGAGTTTGAGGGTTATTGGAGATCTCAAAGGGTTACTTCATCTTCTCCCTCTGAAGTTTAGGCCTTTTGGTGGATTCTGACAGAACTGTGGCGGATTTTAAAGGTTAATGCCTTGTTCACTTCGTGATTCAAAAAGAATTTTTCAAAAAATTCCCCCTAGATTCCCCCTACTTTCCACCTTTTTCTCTCTATCTCTCTCCACTCATTACCCCTACTATTTTTCAAAAACACTTTTCAAATCTCAATCCAAACAAAGCATAAGAGTCATGGATTCAAGGTGGCATCAGTCAAAGTCCTAGGTAGGTTCGTTTTTGAAGGCATTGTTTGTTCATGGATTCATGCTGTGTAGATCATGCTCAAGGGAGCAATGCGCATGGATTTTGCAAGAGCAACTTGAGTGCATTGGTTGGGATTCAAAGTATCCACAAAGTTGATATAGTGCTTGATATTCAGACCAGGTCCAGTGGTTTTTCCCTTTGGGGTTTCCACGTGAAAAAATAGTGTTTCTCTTCCATTGTGTGCTTAAATTATTATCTACTTGTGATGACTGATGGATGTCGTTATATTTCTGGATAATTTAGCATTAGATCGTTGATTGTGGGTTGTTGGTAGAATTGCCGTTAGATATTTTATAAATAGCGTTGGCTATTCCGTTGTGTTGAATTGACCGTATTGCGAAGTGACTCAGTTATGGATATATTTTGCAGGATTATGTCCCAGAAGACATTGAAAGCATTTCTGGTTTTGAATCTCCTCAGTCACCAGAATCGAGCTATAACAACTTCCAACCTGGTTCGGAGGATTATGCAAAGGAGCCACCACTGGTTCCTCCACATCTACAATCGACTTTGCTCAATGTTCCATCATCCTACATGGAGATTCCACCTCCCTTTTCAAGACCTCAACATGTGGTGCTTAACCATCTTTACATGCAAAAAGGGAGGAATAGCCCTTCTGTGGTGGCACTTGGTTCAACAAATCGGTTTCTAGCTAAATATGTGACGGTAGTGTTGTACAAGTCCATTCAAAGGTAAAAATTTGCAATACATCTGAGTGGACGGAAGTTTTTACCACTGTTGTGTAAGTGATGAAACTACTGAAGGCCAATGTTATTCTGGCGGCGTACATGAACCCAAGGGAAAAAAGCCACTAAGTTGACTTTGGAGTTTTATGCGACAAATTACAAATGATTGATAACGACCATTGGGCTGACAGGAATTAGATGTTTTCCCACTGTGCTGTTCAGCTCGTCGTTCACTATACTTATTTCAATAGAAGAAACTCGTGTAACGGTGCAATGCTGAATTAACTGATGTGATTTATGTGCAATTGGCAATGGAGAAGCCGTCAAAGAACAGTTTCTTATTTTTCTTGGTTATTTCAACCCTGTGGTGGTGGTACATCAAATGGTGTACAATAACTGCTTGTTTCATCAGTTTCTTTTGGGAACTGCTAGTATTCTGGTCAGTACTTCCTGGAGTTTTCCTATCGTATTCCTGAGATAATCTATTGCAGAAGATAATTCATCACAATCTCATTTTGATCCGATGGTTACTTTCATGTGCATATTAAGGGTGTAGAAACAGGTATGTGACATAGGCTGTATCCCAGTATGTCTCGTACTCGTGATTTTCTGGACAACTCCTGAATTAGGTTCATCAGAAGTACAAACACTGCATTGAAATGAAACTGTTTTTTGCTTCTATAGCACAAACCTTTTCCAACAGAGCACCCGGTGGCTCCAATATGTTGTTTATCTTGTTTTGCAATGAGTTCCATTTGGGGATTGGACTGGCCGGTTTTCTACAATCTTGTCCATCAAAGTTGGTTGATTTGCCGAAGTTTGCTAGGCATGTGCAAGTCTTCTGCTTTGTTTTATCAGCGTTGCATTTCAGACAAATGGAACTGTGGAACATGCTAAGAACAAGAAAATGCGACTTAAGGCAGGTCAGGTCTGAGGGGTTCTCAAGTCCTCTGTACCTATTTTTGCCTTCCTGGTCATGGACAATGTGAAAATGTTCTCAATCTTTCAAGATTTTCGCATGATCTTAGTGGTCGAAAATGCATGGATGCACTGGTAAAGGTAAAAATAAGTATGAAGATTTGCACTTGTCTGAGGGGAACACATATACTGTCTGAGGGGAACGCATATACTCAATCCTGCCGAACTGCTCTCAATTTTAGGCAAGAGACAGGCTAGATATGTAAACCAGGGATCTGAAATAAATTGGTTCCAGCTTCTCGAGCCATTTGCTTGAATCCTGGCACACACAGGTGGCATTTCACATAAAGCCCAAAGAGTAGACAAGTTAGAAGGCAAGAGCAAAACCAACAAATTATGGGAATCAAAACATCCAAAATTTCTGGCAGATGCAGCATATAAACATTTTAATAGTCATAGGTGTCTCACTAGCACAACAAAATTCCAGGACGAATCATGATGGGAAAACAATCTCCACATCCAATAAGGATGCATTTACAATAACGCTAGTGAACATCAACTTGTTATTCGAATTATGGCAGATTCTCTGTAACCAGCTCTACGATTTCAATTCTTTAATTTCTAAACTGCAACTATTCTGTTAAGGAATGCATTTTCTTACTTGACCATGTATCTTCAAACACCCAACATTTAAGTTGCATGGCTAGTTCACAAAGTTGCTACTTGAAAACTGGACACCCTTCAACCACAATCCCAGGTGCAATCGGGCACGTGGCTAGAGGACAATGGTCTAGCTCAGTCCCCCACCACTTCAGATTCCGGCCTTCATTCTGCAGAGCAAAGAACAACAGAACCCCCATGAAAGCTGTGCCAGCATCCAATGCCGCAGACAGAACATAGTTATATTTCTGCCACCACCCCTTTCGGTACTTGAACACAAAATAGTTGAAGATCGTTCCAGTGATGAGCCAACTAGCGATATTGGTTGGAGTCGCTGGCGGCATTCCGGCAAATCCATATGATATAACGGGTATGTTAATCAAGGGAATCCATTTCTGCTCAGGGAAGATTTTGCTGAGTATCCAAACAGGTACTGGTAAAACAGCACCGATGAGGAATAACCATACCAAGTTCCTGTACAACCCTCCAGGCCCAAACAGGCGGGCTGGCCCAATTAGGCCCCATATTACTGAGGCGTCAAAGGTGACTCGGAACTTAGGGCATGTCCATGGGCTATCTGGATGTTGAGATTCAATATCACAGATGTTTTCGATGTTCTCCAACATCCACCATGAAACTGCAAGGTTTACTGTACCAGCAACAAGCGTTCCCACCAGCTGGAGAAAAAGAAAGGGAAGAATAAACATATTTTTGTGAGGGAATAGTACCCTTAAAGGCCAGATTTAATATCCGATGGTGGGTTTTTGTGGTCTGACCAGATTCATCCAACCATAGGATTGAGGAAATTAGGAATAAGTGGGATTTTGTTTTGGTAGATAGTAACACATAGTATATGAGAATGGATTAAAATACTTGGAAGAATTTGTACTATATGACTAATCCTACCCTTATAACATTCATTAAACGTGGCCTTAAAGAGATTTGATATAGTAGTGCACGAGATTGTTAGAAGTGCTGACCTGAGCCATGTACATGCTACGTGGCGGGATTTTCATGTAGTGACCAAGCTTAAGATCAGATAGGAAAGATAGAGCATGAATGGTGCTAATTCGCCCGTAAATCTTGAAAATCAAGTTTGCAATAGGTTTCCCTGGCAGGATATACCCAAAGATGAACTGGGCAATGATATCATACCCAGGTTGCTGCATTATAGTCCACAAAACTAGAAGACATTAGGATGGATCAAAAAAAAAAAAAACTAGAAGACAATAGGATACGTTCCACAATTTGCTCTAGGAAAGACTAGAGATAGGCAGTGGGGCTTATTACCTGGTTGGTTGTAGCTTGAATAACTCCTATGGGAAGGGTAACAATAAAAGCCAAGGCAAAGGCAAAGAGCATTCCCCACCATGGCAGCTGCACATCTTCCTTCCACACAAAGGTCATTAGCAGAGATAGGGCAATACTTCCTATCAATAAGATGAGATACCACCATTGAGGTACTTCTTTATAAGTCTTCATCAGTTTTGCATGGATGTCCAATTTGACGTTCTTCACTGCCGACTTGCTTTGTTTCCAGATATCACTAGACGATAAATGACCAATTATAGTTTTGTCAATTTGAGGCTAAAGCAAGAGACATTCATGTTTGAAGGGTCTATATTGATCTACTTCCTCTAAAAATTAAAAGGAAAAAAAAAATCAGGTAGTTTAAAGAATGAAAACTTCTTAATGATGACGTCGTTAACTAACAAATATCATTTTGCACCTCAAACATGACGAACTCTTGCATTTCCAACGATTTCTACTTTTGTTGTTGATAATACATAAACAATAGCAAAACAAGAAGTTATTGGTGATTTCCTTTTTCCTAAAATAAGTAACAAGTAATGGGCATCAATATAACAACCCTAATTTAGTAAAAATGGGGAAAAAATTACGCAAAAGGTGAATTGGTGGATACGAAAGAAAATCTCAAGCTTTCTCCAGGTTCTGGTGTTGACATCTCTGAGTGAGAAGCATCATACCTGCCATGAAACAAGGCCACGTGAACAAGCGTTGCTGAAAATCTTGCAAATCCTGATCCAATTGAAAGGGCAAACAGAGGGCTAAGATAGAGCTTCCCATAACTCTCATAAGCGGGAATATTGAGGTCGTACTGTGGAGTCAAGATCTTGGTGGTATCGTATTTGTGCCCACTAGATGTGAACAGCTGACTAGAAAATATGGGGAATCTGTGGGCATCAAATGTATTGAACTTCCAGTAACACAGAGGCACAATTATGTATACAAACATGATAAAGCCAACCCCTATATTGAGAATGGAAAACCAAGGTGTCACCAATGGGCTGCCATGATAGGCAGAAATCCCAGCCCAATCAAGGGTGAAGGCACCGACCCCAAGTCCATGGTAACCAGAACCGACTTGCTGAGCTGTTATACTATGAGGCCACACCCAGCAAACCCAGGAGAAGAATGTCAAGATTGGGAATAAATAGCCTGGAAAAGCGTAATAGGCAAAGCTTGCAGCGAAGAAAACAAGGAAAAACCGCATCCTGGTCATGCCTTGTGCTTTTATATCCTTTTCATGGAGGGCTCTGTCACAAAAAAGATGCTAATGTCATGTAAGTTCAGCCAATGAATCAGAAAAACAAGGAAACACTACAAGTTTCGCATGGTTGTCTATTTAATTCATGTCCGTGTCACTGAATGAATTTGGTGGGTAGAAGAGGTCACTTTTGCTTTGCAAGTGCTCCTTTGTAGGACAGAGAATTCAAATTCTCCATTTTTCATGTGCGCACCTTGATTAATTCTGGGAGAATAATTCAAAATCTCCATTGAAATCATTAACTGATATAAGAAAAGATTTCCATTCCATTCTTTTATGTTCCTCTAGAAAATGGTTTTGTGGTCTTGAAAGAGAATATTGTACACACTCATCAGGAGAGCCCATGAAATAAGTTCTCATCCAGTAAACTTTTCTATGACTTCTTTTTGAGTTACGAGATTCCCTCTCTTTCTCAAGAAAGATTAGTTACAACGCACAATATTAATATGTTCTGTTTTCAAAAGCAACTAAACATAGGTCACGCTGGAGAATATTTGTGCTACAATTCCATGTTTCCATAAACAAATGAAAGTAGAGAACAGAAGAACTCCAATCTGTACCGAAAAGAATCAATCACCCTCCGCCTCCCATTACACATGATATGTGACAACTTAGAAGGGAGCATCTTTGCAAACGATGAACTTTTAAACATGTGCCTTGTCTTAAACTGAATTCTATGAATGTAAAGACTGGTTAAAGGGAAAAAGAAAGTTGTACTTTAAGAATTTTTAACGTTGGGTCAGAGAATAAGAGTTCAGAAAAAAAGAAGTTGTTGCACACATATGTAGTCAAATTGAATTCAACTGATCCCTACACAATAGAGGAAATTCATACACTGGCATTATTATTTGCGTTGCGGTTTTCTCAACATAAATTTCAGTGTAGTAATAATCCTAATGAGTAGAGATCATAAGCACCAACAGGACACATAAACATTAGAGAGTAAAAAGGTGGGACGGACCTAAAAAGAGAAACTTGAGCAACATTTGACGGCCACCACATTTCAACAGGATCTACCAGGTACCTCCTCAACATTCCAGCCCATCCATATCCCACTATCTGCAAGCCAATCATGCCAAGTCAAAATATGTAATGGGGAAGTAGATAGCAGGGTACAACGAGTAATTATTGGGTCCTCCTAGAGCATGGCCAACTGGCGCTTGAGGGCCCCTTACCACCACAAAATCATATGGGGTCCATAAACGCTGGGTATAACAAGGGCCACTTTGGAGAGTAGAAGGGCCAGTCCAATATCCGTCAGAGAAGACTGGCTTTATCCACTTTGCTTTTGTGGGCCCGCCACAGGACCTTTTTTTGATGATTTCAATTTTTGCGTCCGGTGTATATTCACCATGAAAGTAGATTAATCCGAGAGAGTCATAACTACCGGAGTTCAACCTATATTTTTGTTTTTAAAAAAGGACGAAAAGCATGAAACTTTTTTCATGAACGTTCTAAATCTGAACGAAGGATATTATCAAAGTAAGCCAATGGTGGGGCCATGGAAGCAAACTCGACTGGTCTGATCTTCTTTCCCAACTACAGAGAAGCTTCTCTGGAGTGGACTCTCCAGAAAATAAATCTCCACAAAACATTGCCACCAACAATATAAATTCGTCCCTATAAATTGAATCACCTACATGAATTTCTTTTTATCATTCTGCATTGTCAAGGATTATATATTCAGTTAAATTCCAAAACTCACCAGCACGAGTTTCAGGTCAATGTTAAAAGTTGCTTCATGTTGCCTAAATATTTTTTGATTAACTTCCCCCGTCTTAAAAGAATTTGAAATAAAATCAAACTTTTCTTATTAATTATTTAGCTTAAGAGAGAGAGAGAGAGAGAGAGAGAGAGAGAGAGAGAGAGAACATGGTTGATTTAAAGTTACTTTTCAAATATATTCACGAGTCACGAAATTAGTTTTCATTACACGGGATAATACACTTTCCTATTTAGCGGAGTACAAAATTTTATAAGGAAATACTAATTGAACATAAAAATAGGGGAGTTTTGACTCTCAACTTTTAATTTTGCTTTTTTCAGATTTCTAAATGGATACGCAGTTATTCTTTCGATACTTTCCTTTTTTCCAGAGAAAAAAGTTGAATTAAATTCAATGTTATACTATCGATGACCAAATCATTTTAATCTCCAACAATAAGAAAATCGTTAATTAAAATATAAAACCGAAGAGAAAAAAACCACATGTACAATACTTAAATAAAAGAAAAAAAATACTACCTAACACGATAACAACTTCCTCAGTTAATATATAAAAGTCTATAAAAACAACAATTTAGGAAAGACAGGCAGGCACAGAAATATATTTATTCATCGCCAATAACAAGAATATCATAAACTAATCAAAAAAGGAAAATCAAATCAAATAAACTCAAAAGACCCAAATAGAATTTTAAAAAAAGAAATCCAAAGGAAAAAGGATTATTACACAATTTACCTGTGTGGTAAGAACAAGAAGAAGCGCACACAAGAAGTTCAAGCTCTGCTTATAATAAGCCTTCATAACCGTGATGGCCCCAATCGAGTACGCATCACCCCCACCGAAAGAAACCCCACAATTCGCGATCACGGTGACGATCACGTGCTCCTTCATGTTGAACGGACCCGGGTTCAGGCTGAAGGTCCGGCCCATGAACCCGAACTTTCTGTCGGGCAGGGTCGCCGCCATGAACTTGCCAGCGGGCAGGGCCGCGATTTGCATGAGGATGGCGGAGATGGTGAGGGGCTGGGTCCTGTAAATGAAGAAGGTGTTGAGGAATATGAGGATTGTACAGGAGGCCAGGCCGAGGAACCACGACCGGAAGGTCATGACGGGGAGGGAAGGGTCGTCGGTTTCCGGCACCACTAAAGCGACCTCTTCGACCGAGCACCGGTCGTGGTTTGGGGTGTGGCCGTTGAGTTTCTCGGGGTCGCTGTGGTGATGGGGGGCGGCGGCGGGGGGGAGGTGGTCGGCTTTGGAGGCCATTTTGGTGGTGGCGGCGGAGGCAGCGGTGGTGCTGTCTGTGTGAGGAGTAGGAGTAGTGTTTTTTGGAGGGGAGAATGGGCGGTGATATATAAGAGGGGGAGGGAGGGGAAGTGGAATGACTTTAATACCCTTTTATGGAGTTGGATGCCAAAAAGGCTCCGTTAGTCTGAGACTCAACATGAGTGAGTCCCGTTGGCAAATGTAACAGTAGGGTGCGTTGACTGGCATGACTTTTTGCCTTTCAAAAAAGGCCCCCACTATCCAAGTGCCAACAAATTTGAATCGTTTGTAGTTTGTTGGCGAAATGAACGATTGGATTGACTATTTTACATGACTGTAGTACGCCCGCACTATAGCACCCCAAAATTAGACTTTTAAGACCCTTTGATCAAAAGATTTTTGTTTTGTAATCTTATATGCATTATTTTTAATTTTTTATAGTACATATATGTTCTCGAGTACCTAGTCAAGACGAATGATATGATATATAGATTTGACACCAACCCAAAAGAAGAGAAAGAGAAAACAATAAATGAAAAACTAGACATAAAAGTCAAAAGAATTTGGCTGGCGTTTCCTCTAGTGAAGAAGTCTTGAGAAATAACTTGTTGCAATAAAATTGTTAGTTATTTCCGACAGTGAATAAGTTATTAAGAAATATTAAGTTGTTTCTAGTAGTAAATAAGTTGTAGATGAGTATGTTAGTGAAAAGGTTGTTAAGAAAGAAGTTATTGTTGACAAATTGTTAATTAGTGTGAGCAACAAATTAAAGGATAAATTTCACCTACCTCCCCTGAGATTTCTGACAATGACAGAAACCTCCCCTCACGTTTCTAAAATTGTACTTACCTCCCATTTGCTTTAGTGGTTCAGTTGCAGATTCCCCCATTCCGTTAGGAGAACGTTACCAATTAACGGAAATCGCTGACATAACCAACTAAACTTATTTTCCTACCCATTTTACCCTTAGAATGATGGTACAACATGAATGCCCTTCCCAACTCAATTTAAAAGACGTTAATATCCCTAATCACAATTCCTTAAAAGAGACATCCATATATACATTTGTATATTAAATTAAACATATGTCGACATTTGGTTTTAAACATGCATGTATAAATATTTTTTTTAAAGCTTCAATAAAATTCTTAATTTTTATTAAGTCACATACATAGAGGCATAAACACAAAGGAATTAGAGTCTCTTTACTTTTTTATGATACTTCACTTCTTTTTTTTTTTTTGCAACGAATAAAAAAATCTCAATTATATAGCTTCATATTAAAATAATTATATTTTGCTAACCTATATCGCCTTTTTTTACACCAAAAAAAAAAACATGTTAACATTTTTAGCCAAAATTTCCTTTTACTCCCATCGAATTTTTTTTCTTGAACTTTTGGAATTTCTAAGCCACATATTCATTGAATGATGAACCTTCAAACACTTTACATTAACATTGATAAAAAAAGCTTTATAACGAAAATGAACTCAAAAAAATTATGCTAATTTTTTTTTCTTTTGCATATTGGCTAAAAAAAACTATGCTTTATAGATGAATGACTTTAACTATCAAGTTTTTGAAATTACACTTATCAATTACGCTGTGTATATTAGTTCAACGTATTTTTTAAAATTCAGGGTGTTTTGAGTTACTTTACGCACATCATAATTAAATTGGGTTACAACACTTTAGTTCAATGTTCAATCAACTTTCTTTGTCTTGTACTAAGAATGAAAAAATAGAAGTGAAAGCAATTACAAAAAAAACTATAACTATTTTTTTCGGGGGAGGTATCTAATATTATTATAAACCTCGGGGGAGGTAAATAAAGGGGTAGAAATAAAAATTTTCACTTTCTATTAACAGAAGTTAACTGATAAGACTGACAGGGGAGGTAACAGAAGGAGTACTAATTATCTAGCTCTGAAGAAATTGGTTGAGTGAACATGAAATAACAACCAAACGAATTTGGCTAACATTATAAACCTTGGACTACTAAATTTTTTAAAATATGTATATTTCAAAAATATCATGTCCCACTAGGCTCCACTGCCTCCGCAATGATATATACATGGGTTTTTTCCAAGGTGAATATGGTTCAGATTGGTTCGGTTTCATATTAAACCAAGAACCAAACCAATCCAATCCAATCCACAAAAGGCATAAAACCAAATCAATCCAAACCAATCCACAAAAGGCATAAAACCAATCCAAACCATTAAAATATGGTTCGGTTTCGGTTTTAAACCACGGTTTGTTTCGAACTAAGCTATTATCTTTAAAAAATATTTAACATACTTAACATTATGAAGATAAATTAAAAAAAACATATATTTAAACCAATTCCATTCAAATTATTAAAAGACACTAATATCAATCAACTAATTAAGAGTAGGATACCAAAAATTGCCTCAATCTTAAACTACGAAAATAAAATGCTGGTAAGTCACTAAAATGAACCAACTAAGAATACTAACTACTAAACATCTTAAGATAGTTTAAACAAATAAAAGGCCAAAAATAATTTCTAAAACTATTGAATTGAAATGAGGCAGCAAAATGGCAGTAGTAGCAACATGCTAGAAACCAACTTGTGATATCACTCCAAGTCAAGGTTCATATCATTATGTTGGCAGTTGTTTATATCCTAAAAAGTGCTACCCAATGAAAAAATTCCACGTGGCACCGAACGGTACGGTAGCTATACAGAACCTGTCCCAGTCGAGTACCAATTACAGAGGATTACGGGAATTAAAGAGAACACTGTTTTTATGACAAACGGTGTCGTTTTAGGGTGAGCCGGTGTCGTTTGAGTAATGATTAAACGATGGTTTGGGAAATTATTGGATCTAACCGTTGATTTAGACATTACAATCATCGGACGGTATCCTCACTGCCCTGTTTGTAACTGAAATTAGATGCAATTGCAGGGGATAATTTGGGAAGCCAGACGTGTTGCATTAATTCACGTTGCTTGAAAATAGGAACCACGATCCAGGAAGTGGCCATGAACACCATGATCGAAGC
>BPLS01000152.1:341609-388594 GCA_019656275.1 Rhododendron kiyosumense | reverse complement strand
AAAACACACAAAAATATATTTTTTGTGTGACACGAAAAGCACACATATAACCTTATATTTTTTTTTCAAAAAACACAATCTGTTCCAACTTTATATATTTAACCCTAGAAAAAACACACATGTAACCTTATATATTTATTCAAAAAACTCCAAAATATATTAGAAGCAAGTCAGAGAGGTCGTTGTGCGGACTAAATCAATAAGTGATTGATGAAAAATACAAATATAACCTCATATATTTATTCAAAAAAACTTCAGATCATTTGTAGAGGAAAAAATATAGAGGGAGGGTTTCTTAGTTCTTATCGAGATGATTTCGAAATGAGATTTTACTAGTAGCGGTCGTGGAATGTCACTAAAGCCAAACGCGCAAAATCTGGGATGGAGGTTTGCCTGTCTATAATTCTTGAGTCGGAGATTATTCGAGATAAGTAAACTCACTCGAATATCCGATCATAAAAAAAAAAAAATTGACGGAGAATTTCTTGCCAAGATGGATTTCCAAGAGATTTGTCAGAGATTTGGAAGTGGGATTTTGTGGGTAATGGTCGCTGAGTTCAGGATCACCGTTATGGGCAGCGGCAACGTGGAGAATTTGGAGGCGAATGGTTCACCAGGGGAGGGGAGGAGAGAGAGAGGGGGAGGCTAAGATCTATTTTGTAATTTAGGGTTTTTCTCTCTATATGTTATATAGAAGGGGTTTTTTTGTCTTAAAAAATATATCTTTTTAAGTAAATTGGAGTTATTAGGTTATATAACTATATTAGTGGACTAGAGGGATTATGAAATTTAGAAGTGGACTTAGTGAGTTACAAACATGCTATAGTGGACTTCCCACCAATTTTTTTATGGTATTTATGCATGGATCATGTATATATCATCAAATGAGAAGATAATGATTGGAAAGTAAATGTGTCTGAGGAAAACGATTCATTTATTAGTTAAATTGTGAAACTAAGAAATTTAAAATCGAACAGAGAGAATATATTATATATTGACAAAGGCAAGGAACTAGTTAGTAATAAATTATCCAAAGCTACATATATGCATATGAAAAAATTGACAAGGAATGGAAGCCCATACACATAATTGTGTGTGGATATATGATACAACAAAAGTTAGATTCTGAAATATCTGATGTACAAGTATATATATACTTGATTCAAGAACCCCCCAAAAGGAAAAAGCCACAGCACTCGCCCAAAGTCCTGACATGATCATGATCATCGATATCAACACTACTGGTCCCGATAGACAATGTGATAAAAAGAAAGCTCGCTTACTACTAGCTTGTTCTACTATCTATTATGGAGTATATTTCTTGTGGCCATCCCACCATGTACTGTACTATATATAAATTATTATATATAAAAATGAAGAATCAAGTAGTAACTTTCAGTTAGCTAGATTACCTGCAGGCCTCCTTCCTTCCGTGGTTAGATGTACGTGATCAGGCCGGCCGGGCTCATCCCTCACCTAACATTGCAAGCATCAATTTGCTTAATTAATTAAGCCATTAATTGCTACATTAGTCTTTCACTCTTTGTTCAACCGACACCGTCCGGACTGGATAAAAATCACCATTAGTCGATGAACAACGGCGGTTGAAGGTGGTTGTCAGAAAAAGTATCCGAACAGATATTAATTTCACCATTTGTCTGGTACCACGACGGAATTAAGCTAAAAATGGTGACAACGTATGCGTTGATATGGGACGTTGTTGGCGGTGGCCAGAGATGTTTGTGATTTGTTGAGGGAGATATGACTCACCCAGCATTAACGATTCGTATTAGAACGAGCAGTCAAGGTCCTAAAGAGAGATAGAGTAATTGTGAGACATGTGGTTTGGTTGCAGCCAATGACAAATTAATTTTTGTACTTGTGTGTTACTTGATCATATATTGTTTTCAAACAGGGCTCATGAATATTACAGTATCTATGAGACAGCCATTTTAAAACTACAGCTTCACTTTTTAGGGCAAAAAAACAGCAAAGTTTAGCAGAGAATTCCATTCACATAATTTTAGGTAAAATAAACTTAAGGTATTAATCCTCGTCTAGAAAAACAAAATTTGAGTTAGGTGGGTGGGTGGAAGTCCAGCCCATATTATAAATTATGGTTGGTAATGAAAGAGAGGGGGAAGGACAAAGGGCCGAACTGCAATAAGGCCCAACTCGTTAAAATCCTATTGTCAAAAGGCCCAAACTCAAAGCCTGTGCAGTTATATATCTTATACCCAACAGAATCAGTGGCCTTCTCCACCAAAAATGTATAGCCGGCTGGCAATGGGCATGGGTTCAATTCATGTTATCAATAATGGGGATCTGGTTATACAGGGTGCACTATAGGGGTGTAATGCAAGAACTGAGCCGTCAATTTGTACAATTAATGGTTCAGATTCAAAAAGTATTATTCTACATGTAAGATACTTCTACATGTAAGATAAGATACTTACTTGTATATGTGATACTTTTAGCAAATCAAGACCACAAAAATAGTTTTAGATTGATCAGATTGTACTACAGTACTCCTGTAGTGCACCCTTACACTACAAGGACCCTGGTTTCCGATACAGTTCGTGACATTGATTGTATTCCTATATATTTGTTCGTGTATATTATTTGTACTAGTATTTAAGCCTGCCACATTGATATATATAATTAAGTAGGGCAATGCATTAATGTATTAAAGTTATTTTATGTTTGCATATTAAAGCAAAATATGAAAACTAATTACACGGGCTACATCTCATTGTATAGCTAAAACTCACTTGTACTTCTTAGTGAAAACTGTGAAATTAATAGGTCTCTTTCCATGGTGACCAGACATGTTATTTCCAATTAGTGGAGAGCTAAGATTTGAGTCCAGCGGGAGTAATATTTATTCAGTAGTCCCAGAGCACGGAATAGTATTTGTGCTCCGTATCACATACATGCATGTGGGATCGATGAGATGGACCTACAGATCATATGTGGGTCCCGCATTTTATGTGATTTCGTGCTCCGGAACTGCCTAATAATTTTTGGTCCAGCGGGGTCTATGATAGATGGAAGAACATTGCAACAATTATTTTTTTCCATTCCTTATTTGAAAAAAAAAAAAAAAAACCAATATCTTTACGTTTCTTACTTGCAAAAAACATGCACATTTTTCTAATAAAAATTTCCTGAACTAAAATATTTGCATTCCTCATGTAAAAAAAATAAATGGCAAGGCCCAGGCTCCATCCTTTCAAAATTTAGAGCGTGTTTATGATAATTGTGGATACAGTTTTTAGATTCCAGATTTTAGAAGTTGAGGAACTTATTTATTGCAGTTGTGAGATTATTAGAATTTTATTCATTTTGTGAGAATTTATGTTGCAGAAAAGTTACCCAAATCTTGCTATATAATTTTAAAAATTTCTTTCCTTTTAGGGGTTCTCAGAATCTGTAGATTCTAAAAATTAATTATGTAAAATTTTTGACAAACATCCTAAACTGATTTTTAAAAGCAAGAATCTAAAAATATGTCAAAATAATTTTTGGCGGACACCCAACCTCGCCCGCGGTTTATTTCTCCAGACATAGCCCCACATCCCAAAAAAGAAGAAAGAACAAATTGCAATTTCGGAAATAGCATAGCACTTGTAATTGTCATAACTTTTTTTTTTTGTTGCCAAAGTTTAGGTTATTTTCCATTGATAGGAAAAGAAATCAATACATCAGGAAGGGGATACAAGCCAAGTACACAACCTATTGTATTTTGGGCTACATCATGCACTACAGAATAGCTACCGCTCCAAAAACTCATTGTCACCACATCAAAACACTCTACACAACTCCCAAAGGGGTTAGAAAGTCCTGCGAAGGAGGAGAAAAGCATGCATAGGGCTAGGACAAACCATAAAACAATGACCTCTCAATGGAGGCCCAACAAATTAAACAACATGAACAATCCTCCAAACGGAGGTCGAATGCTACAATCAGAAAAAGAAAAAAGAAACAATCAGTCAATTAACAAGTCACCCGAATAGCCCACTAAGTCACATCAAGTTGCACCATTAGAGACCATCCTGAGACCAAGGCTTTGTCTCCGACAAACTCCAGTGACCTTGACCGCTAAACCCACATTCAGCGACCACAGGCAAATAACCTCCATCAACCACAACGACGAAAATCAATAACATCGTTGGAGAAGGAGCGACTGAGAGTGGTGGCTGGTGCTGGTGTTTTGGAGAGGAGGAGGATGGGGGTCGAGGTGATGGAGGAAAAGAGAGAAAACTCCTGGATCTAAGATTGGGAGAGGAAGAACACCCGAAAAGGGAGAAACCTCTCCCCTCCCCCCGCCTCATAAGGGTTTAAAACCCTATGGGGAAGGGGAAGGGGTGGGAGTGGCGGCTAGGATTTGGAGAAGAGTTTCTACGTTTATTCAGAGGCTTAATAATCTTGATATATATGTAAACAAAGAATTATGAGCTCGACTGGGTACACCGGAGAATATATGGATCTTATTTAATTTGGGTTTCTCATTGATGTGCGAAGCTATATAATTTTAAAAAAAAAGCTATTTTAAAAGTTCATGAAAAAAATCAACTCATTCAGATATTGATAAGGATTTGAACAATTCATTCAATTGGTGTCCCTACAAATTCAGGAACGGATATCGATCAAGTCCTTACCGATATTTGAATGAGCTCATTTTCCATTGCAACTTTTAAAAATATATTTTAAAAATTAAATAGTTCCGATCCTTTGTGTGAAATTACGAGGTGGGAACCACAGTACACATTTGGTGTATGCCAAATGCTGTGAACCCATAGTTGTTTTTGAAAAATTATACAGTTCTGTATTAAATACCACCTTGTCTCAAGCACCTCACGAATGATTATCCAAATATTAAATATCATGGTAGGCTGGTAGGTAGTTTTTGAAAAATTATATTAAATACCACCTTTTCTCAAGCACCTCACAAATTGGTTATCCAAATATATACTGTATTATATTAATTTCATGGTAGGCTGGTAGCTAGCTAGTTTAATTGGATTTTGCCAATATTGTTGCTTCCAACATGTCTTGATCGATGGTGACATGGTGAGCCTTCTAGAGTAGTATTAAGAGCATGACAGAAAATGACGCAAGGAGAAAAAAAAATTCAACTTATATTGTGTCTTACGTTTGAAAAAGATGGGAGAAAATCCAAAAAATTAAAAAATTGTATTACTCTATATATAATGCATCTGAAGTTGTCATTTTTCTTACAAAATATGCAAGGAAATCCCCTTTTTTTTTTTTTCCCTGTGAAGCTGGTTATCCAAAACTTGAATTTCAATTATCTTTTCTTTTCAATTGCTCACTGTTACAAAACTGGTCATATCTCAATTGTGTATAATGTTGATTTAGATAAATGCATATAGTTTCTTGTGACTTTCGTTATTAGGCCAATTTCAAAATATTTGTATTATTCAAGTATATCCAAAATATGCATAGTATGTACATTTCCATGGTGTGTCAGATTTGAATAATTTCTTTTAAATGTCTACAAAGTTATGTTCATAATCAGACAAAGAGGTGGTCCAATGCTCATCCACAATCTAGTAATTCAAGGACCATAATTTATTTTTCATACATCAAGTGAGCCCTTCCCAATTATGAGTTTTTCATAATGTAAAATCCGGAAGCTACGATTTGAAAATTATAATCCAAGAAAATTATCAATTCTTCTTAACCAAACAAACCATACGAGCTGTAGATATATTCATTGCCATATACAGTAAGTTATTGTTCCTGGTCATATATATTTAAATTAACTAGCGGTTGGTCAAATTTTGTCGACTGCAAGAACCTCCTGGAATGAATTATCCTTTTTATTAAATGCATAAGTTCAAATAATTCATTTTTTTTTTGGGTCAAGACGATAACGGATGATATTATAAACCGCAAACCAAATACATCATGAGAAATCTCCATCCCTAGACAAGGGATCAAGAAGCCAAACAGGAGGGGATTCAGTTCAAAGACTACAATCCAACAGTTCAAAGACTACAATCCAACCCACCTAAATCTTACTAGCCAAAGAATGCGCAACCGAATTAGAAGATCGGCGAGCAAACAAAAACATACAACTTTGAAAATCATTACTCAAAACCTTAACATCCAGAATTCACGCATAAGTTCAAATAATTCACTGTCATCAACTCATATGATCGAGTAATTAAGAAAGCAATTTGTTGGATAACTTGGATAGAAATCCATTTTAAAGTCAAATTTCCACTCAAAGTGAATGAGTTAGTTGCAACTAATTGATTGGTTACTAATTTCAACATCGACATCAGATAGTGATTTTCCTATACACACGCGATCTAGAGAATAATAACGTCCACCATGGGTCCGGCCGGCTCCACTGTATGTTGAAGTTGAACCACTGATACAAAAAAAAAAAAAATAAATCAAAATCAAAATCAAAAAAAACAAAAACGGTTGAGCCGAGTAGGGGAAATATATATGGTACCTGTCATATTGTGTATTGCGTAAATTCCCAGCCGTTCGATTACTTGGAGAGAATATAAAATTTTGAACTTTTTTTTTTTTCTTTTCATGTTTCTATTCGTTTAGTTAGCAAAAAACTTTTTGACGCGCACATTCAGACCATTCTAACTTTAAAGAATAATTTTTCCGGTAAAAAATACAAAATTGTTAATTTCATTTTCAAAATTATTTCATCGATTGAAAATTTGATATTTCATTTTTCTTTACGTTACTTGACAAAACTTTCGTGAAAGTAATTTTCTTCCACCACATTCTTGATAAATGAATAAAGCCTAAGACTCACAATCATGTGAGGCTCCTACACTTTTGGGTAGATCGAGCAACCATCATTGTGTGGCTACTAGGGCGGATCAGGTCCTTCGAACCCAAAAATGTTGCATCTCTTGTTTTTTAGGGGATGGCTAGCTTCTCGGCACGGCAGATGGGGAAACCCAACTGTTGCGTGCAGTTCGACTTTCTAAGGCTTGTATCGGGTCTTTTTTAATGATTCAAATCTTTAATTTTGTAGAGCTCGTCAAGAGCTTTAACTATTTAAAAAAAAAAAAAAAAAGGTTTTCATCGGATATCGATCCATATCTTTTTGGAGCACATTTTTATTGGAAAAACCGAATAGAATTGGATTTGATTCAGTGTTGCTGAGTCCATTTTACCCAAGGGAAATGTGCTCCAAAAATATATGGATCGACATCCGAAAAAGACAATTTTTTGTGTGGTTAAAGCTCTTGACGAGCTCTACAAAATGAACAATTTAGATTATCAAAAAGACCCAACACAAGCCTTTTAAAAGGACGAACTGCATGCAGCAGTTGGATTTCCCCAACTGCCGAGAAGCCATCTCCTGTTTTTCATACTATGTTTTGATTATTCAAGTTGTCCGGAACAGCTTACGTGTACCTCTATTGATCCTTACAGACACGATCCCACTGTCCACTAGCGTAGAACTTGAGTAAAGTTGGGACAAATCCTTGAATGGCCTGCATAAGAGTTGATATAACATGGGAGATTTCGAACTTGAAATCTTAGGAGAGAGCAAATATCTACCCCTTTCCGCTTTCTCTAAAAATCTTCTTTTTAAAGAAAAAGATAATTTCAAAATCAAATATAACAAAAATGAAAAATAATTTTTCAATTTTTTTTGCACCGTTTAAAAGATCTCAACGAGATCTATCAACCAAGATTTATATTAGTAGAAAAATTATTTGCGTAAATACATGATTTTTGAGCTTAAAATTATTTAAAAAAAAAAAAAGAAGATTTGAAAAGAAAGTAGAACACCACCGTCCCAAACTTAGCTATGCAGTAACGCAGGTAATAACACTGAGCTACAGGTCATCAAGCTTTACTGATAAGAGGCTTTACTTTTTTTAAATCTAAAATCTTGAGGACGGAGAAGTTTGCATGTGGAGAGTAAACCCTTAAGTTTCACACCTTCATAGATCATTGGGTCAATCTCTTGCTATCTAAAAATAAATTTGTCAGGACGAGTGGAGGGAAATAATTGAGGGGCTCACTAAACACTTCCAAAAAACGATCGAAACTTTGTCATGAATTAATGGTAAGGCCTTACCAAACTTGTAAGAAAGTGGAGATCCATATTTTAACTAAAATAAGGACTCTCTCATGGAAAACAAACTGTTATATATATCACATAGATTATTTTTGAAAAATTATTGAAAAGATTTTGATGTATATTAAATTTAACAATATTCATCGAAATGTTAAGTGGCTCAACAAGAGTGGTAGTTTCGGAACCAGCATTCGTGAGTTCGAATATAAGCACCCGCAAAGTTAAAATTCCTTTTTGAGGTTGGGTCGCTTTTAGCAGGAAAAACAATTGTCACTAACAAGTTACAGTTGAAAAGGGAATTTATTGACATATACTTTTTATGACCGACATATATAAGAACGAAACTTGGGAGAAAAAATATTTCCTCGCTAATACTATTGGCGACAAAATCTGATAATCCGTTCGTCACCAAAAATCACCAGAGGTCAAATTTCGCGTAGATTTCAATCCACTTGTAGATACTGGAGACCGACACATTTTTAATAGTCTTCATTCTTCAATATAGGAGAGTGGTCAATACAATCACCACACTCATGTATGTGTTCTATTATTGGGACCCGGGATGCTATAGTGCACCCCCTGTATTACACGTGTAGTGTGGCTAATTTGGTTATCTATCTCGGTAATAGACTGCTCAGATTTTCATCTGAATAATAGATGGTTAGGATTTGTAGGAGTTTGAATTAAATTCGAGCCGTCTGTGCTGAGATGAATAGTCAGATCGACAATACTACATGATGTATTGCGGTGGGTACATTACAGCCCCTCCCATTCCCTAATACTGGGCTTACTATGTTATGTCCGGCGGGTGCATTATAGCCCCTCTCATTCCCTAATACTGGGCTTACTATGTTATGTTCTGTTATTTATAAACTAGAGTATCTACCTAATAAAACATAATGGTATGGGGACCACACAAACACAAGTTAAAAGAAGGATTGAGATTCATTTGATCTAATGGTTTATGTGTGCTTTTCAACTCTCTTAAGAAAACACACACTATTACAAATATATTACAAAAATGTCATCGGTTCTTTTTACCCACTGCTTGGCTTCTGGTGTTGGCATAAAAAAATAAAAATATTTTACAAAATGTTTGTGCCTACGGCACTACCGAGGTGCGTAGTATCGTAGGTACAAACAAATACTAGTTTCTTTATATCGAAGTTATTGCCTTTTTGCCCAATTATTAAAAAAAAAGGGGGGCAGTTGTAAATTATTGTGGTTGGAAAAGTTCTTAAATGAGGGGTAGGAAAATTCTTAATGAAGACACCAAACTGTTGGGCACTTTTTTGGAGGATGCGTGCCAATCAATCTAGGGACACGTGTACGGCCAGCCATGTGGGGTGCATGGACGAACCAGTACTATTGTACCCCTCCCGACTTAAATTTGAGTTCCTACCACCAAAAATATAAAGACGCATATACTCATTTGATATAGAGGGAGAGATTCTAGACACAAATATTGTTGGACACAAAATTTGTTCAAAAGTATCCAATTAATTCACACAAGTTATCTCACACTTAGGCTCTGTTCCAGAATACCTTTTTAAAAAATAAGTAATTATTTCACAATTTCAAATTTAAAAATAGTATAAATAAAAAATAATTTTTTGATTTTTTTTGCTCCGTATCAAAGATCTCATACAAGATCCATATTGCATATTTTTAAATTTCAATAAACCTATTATTTTTTAGTTTAAAATTGTAGGAAAGAGAGTTTTAAAGGAGAACTTCGTTTTAATTTAGATAACTACTACGTACAATTCTTATAGAATATCACGTAGGAGAGAATTTTGTTTTAAATAATGAGGTAACTACATTCTTATAGAATATAGTATATAGATATAGGAGAATAAATTCTTTATACCGTTGGTGTAAACATTTGTTCCCTTTAAATCAATTGTATTGTGCTACGTCAACACGTTTTATTAATTGAGATAACTATTTTGACACGTATCGCAATACAGTTGATTTGAAGAAAATAAATATTTATACTGACAGTATAAAGAATCTATTCTCGATAGGTAGATAGATTGTTATTCGAGGATATGGGTCTTGTCTACAAAGTGATTGAAGAATTGGAAGGTGAAATGGTTCTGTCAATCAAAGGCCAGCACATGCTATGCCAATGTGGAGTGGAGGAGAGAGTAAAGAGTCAGCAATCATAGGCCACCTCTACCTCTATGGGAAAATTGAAGGAGACAATTTTGATGAGAGTCCTTCTACCACCACACCCACTTACACACCCATTCACACACCCACACTCACAACAAGGGTGGAGCCCGCACACACTACACATCCAGTGTGTGTGGGCCCCACCCTTGTTGTGAGTGTGGGTGTGTGAATGGGTGTGTAAATGGGTGTGGTGTTAGAATTATTGTTTTGATGATCGCATGAGTTCCCTCGTCGGTAACACGTGTCAACGACTTGTTGGTTCCGGCCTAATAAATTCTACCCTTTTCCATTCCCAAGCTAATTTCCCTTACGTACGACAATAGCGTTTTTTCCATTCTTAACATTCTTAAAGCAAGGCCTTCTTGATCTCTCTCATCCCCAACCCCCCTCCCCCCCCTCTCTCTCTCTCTCTCTGCCTTCTTGATCTCTCTCATCCCCCGCTCTCTCTCTCTCTCTCTCTCTCTCTCTCTCTCTCAATAGGTCATCAACAATTCACTATGGCTGAGAAGGTTTGTAAACACCATTTGCCTCTATCTCTATATATACATAAATACCACACGAGATATATAGTTCAGATTTTCTGTGGTCGTGAATTAATTGCTTTCTTTAGCCATATTTTTATTCTGCTTTGTTTTGTTCATTGTCTACTCCACCAATTCTGATTCTATTTCTTCTCAATTATACATCTCCTATGATAGACCACTGAGTTAATATCCCCTGTTTCCGAGCAGTGCTGTTCATATGTAACTCTTGTATTTTTCTTTTCAATCATGTAACAGGTTACAACAATGGTGTTGAAGGTGGACCTTCAGTGTCCTAGTTGCTACAGGAAGATCAAGAAAGTTCTTGCCAAATTTCCCCGTGAGACCCGCAACTATTATTATTCATTATATTTCTTTATTCATACCACCGGTATATTTATCAAAAGGAGAATGATTTTTGCACTTTTTTTTTTTTTTTGCTTTCATTCACGCGAAACAACAAATAGTACAAAATTGTTATCTGTACATAAAAATTAAATAAAGAGGTAAGAAGAATTTGATGCATTTACGTGAATAAAGATAAGAAGAATAGTACAACAAGATAAAAAGTAAGTACAACAACTACTATTTGCTTTTTGATATTTTCTAAACTTTTTGTATAAGAAACTGACTTTTGTGCGATGTGAAACTTTTGGGGACAAATTATAGAAATTCGAACCCAAGCTTATGACGAGAAGCAGAATACGGTGACGATCACTGTAGTATGCTGCAGCCCGGAGAAGATTCGCGACAAGTTGTGTTGCAAAGGTGGGAAAACAATCAAGAGCATTGAGATCAAACCGCCACCAAAGCCCAAGCCCCCGGAGAAGCCCAAGGAACCCGAGAAGCCCAAAGAACCCGAGAAGCCCAAGCCCAAAGAACCCGAGAAGCCCCAGGAACCCCCAAAGCCCAAGGAACCGGAGAAGCCCAAGGAACCGGAGAAGCCCAAGGAACCCCCAAAGCCCAAGGAACCGGAGAAGCCCAAACCTCCTCCGACTCCGGTCCCCCCCCCTCCTTGTGTACCTTATCCGGTTCCGGTATGTTGTGGGCAATGTTACGCGGGTATCCCTGGGGGCCCATGTTATGAGGGGTATGGGAGGCCAGTACCATCCTATGATGGGTATGGGTATGGTGGGAGTAGGGCTTGTTATGGAGTAAGTCGTTGTGATGAGTACTTTAATGAAGAAAACGCTTCTGGTTGCACAATCATGTGATTGTAGTGCTTCCTCATGATCAAGCTTTTTGATTACTTTTGTTGGAAAACAAAAGGCATATTTGTTTATGGGTATATGGGGGAGTTATGTTTTTTGGACTATAATTTTATACAAAGTATAAAAAAAGGTCAATAACGAGTTTGGTAGTCTGGTGGTGGAGGCCAAATAGTCAATTGAGATGGGGTTATATGATGATATGTAATGATTTTTGGTTAATAAGATTCTTCGTTAATTATATACTCTGCATGTGCTTTTGTTTCATCTTAAATGATTTGTTGTTCCTTCAAAGTTAGATCAGGAACTAACAAAGAATATGAGTACAGGCAGGTGGATACAGACCTTGAGTTATGCAAGGTCATGTAACTGGAATATATTTCCATGATATGCAAGACATATGCATGATTGGTCAAACCAATAATAATACGTGTATTATTGCCAATCAAAAAATACTAGATGTATTATTAGTCAATAAAAGGCCATATATTAGACTTTTCCTCAGCTAGCATACCAATATGCTTTAAGGACAAAAGATGAAAAACTTTATAGCACTGAAATGATAAAAGGAGAGTGAAAGGGATTTGAGAAAGTAGGCACTAGGCACGAGGAATTGCTATATCATAGAAGGGAAACATCTTAGCAGCCTTTGATACCAAGAAAAACATGATCAGTTTACAAGTGATGGTCAATTCATTTGAATTATGGGCTCCTACACCACATGCCACTCAAAAAAGAAAAGAAATTGGATAAGCTATAGTACATTTTTTTTGTCTGTCCTTTCCTTTCCTTTCCTTTGCTTTGCTTTGCTTTTTTATTATTTATTTTAACACTGGTATGTTTGGACATATATCAGAATAAAGATAAGTTTTGAGCTGTTCGATAGACGTGGATCCTAGACGATACGCCTTAGACCCAAACGCATCAGAAGGCTATGAACATGTATGTGTCTGAATCTGTGCCTGGAGATGGATGAACTCATGATTTTAAGGTTGCACGGACTAACATAACATAGGAAAGGCGATATTAGTTTTGCATGTATTTAAAATTTTAAAATAAGACTAAAAAATTATGACACAGATGTTGATCAACCTATTTAATTACTAAGATATAATCATTCGCAATTATAAATGCATATAATCTAGTATTCTCCGTTTATATTAAATAGCAACTAGTATTCCAAAAACTTGAAGTATTGATAAGAATAACATTTTGTTTCTCAAAATTCTTGGTTGGACAGGTGTTTGATTATTTAATCAATGTGGGGTGGACGGACTTATATAATTTTATAGATTTTGAGAAAAAAAATGTTGTAATCTAGTGAAAAATCGAAAAGTAGGTAAGATGGTCGCGGATTCGCCTGGGCTCAACTGCCTTGCCGTCCATTTTTGTGTCTGGACAAGTGGTGTTCAATATATCTCATTTTTCCACCCACGACTCTCATTAAAAATGTAAGATCCAATCACAGCCGGATGGAACAGAGGAGAACGCCATGAAATAACGCCCTGGCATTTGCAACCACATTTTTTAACTCAACACACACACACACACGCACACACACACACACTCTCTCTCTCTCTCTCTCTCTCTCTCTCTCTCTCTCTCTCTCTCTCACTCAACCGTACAAATAGTAACATTCAGTAAGGCTAAGTTTGGACAAACTACTTATTGAACTTTTTAGACTTCGTGAGCAAACAGAATTTCTATATAAGTTCATAGTTTGGGCTAAATGCAAAGACATTTTCTGGTTGTTTTACCTGTCACCACTTGGGCTTTTGTCAACTACCTCACAATTAAGTAAGTTAGCTTAAACAAGTTATCTTTTACCCAAAGCCAATTAATCTAAAATAAGCAAAATGCCCCTAAAAAATTAGTCCAAACTCACCGTAAATGTTAAATTTAGGAAACAACGAGGATGGCCTTGTATTGCACTGGACAGTATACTCGGAATCATGCTGCACTTGTATGCTTGAAGGGTAATCAGCAGCATGAATTTAACTGTTAGCCCTAAAATTCATTGTGCAAATATCTAATAGCTTTTGGGCATAGGAATCGTTAACGTCGTGTCCAATAATCTGTCCAGGTATGTAATAGACATTACATGTACTTACTACTGTCATAAAATGGAAGCTACCTAGCGGACAGAGGAATTCTTACAGTGGGAGCACATAATATATTTATATATATATATATAATTTTAAAAAGTTCCACTGTCAATCACAGTTGCACATTATTATGAACTTACACACACACAGTCGATCCCATCCCACCCATTCAAAATACTGATCATGGACATATGTTTTCAATCACGCAAACTACATTACATGCGAGCACATACGGTATGACTACTAGGAGTATTAATATGAAGACGACTTGGATCCAAAGATGTGAAAGCAAGTAGCTCAGGATCACGCTCGAATTTAGCCATCTCTTTCTCACTCAAATTCACCCAGGCTTCAATTCCACCACCCAACCTCGTATCCAACAAATATATAAGATTCATTACCATCGGATCCTCGTTTCCGCCTAGAGTCACCCAAATAGGCTTCCCCCACCCGAAATCTGCTTCATACATCCCAAGATTACACATACTTGTACACGCGTAGTAATTTGCCCCCTCATTCGAATACAATTCCCGTAACTCTTTGAGACACTCAGTAACCTTGGAAAAACCTTCACACCCTTGTATTCCACGGACAAAACCGCCATCGATTTTCGATGTGGCATCTCTCAAATTCCTCACCAAGCGATGCAACTCTGTCCCAGTATCCGCTTTACTTTGTGCAACCGCACTCCAAAGGAGATTCCCCATGGCAAATTGTGACGGTGGTGGAAAGAATTTGCTTCGTAGACTTACAGCAAGTGACAAAACGGATGGTCTTTGGAAACCAACTCTTGATTTCGAAGCCGAAATGGCGCATTTCCAGATGAGCCCCAGTAGTGCCTCAACACGTGTCGGGACAAATGATGAGCTAGCTACTTTGGCCTTGAGGCTGTTTAATGCCGAGGCTTCAAATAAGAACCTCCGTGTTACGTATTTGCTTTGGTTGAACATCGAAGGCCACATAAGCAACGTTGAATCTTTAGGCAGTGAAGGATTTTGCGGGAAGAGAGAATTACATGGGACAAAACGGGGGATTACTACAGTTCCTGAGCCTTGTGCGGTTTCTGCCCATGCTCTTAGAAATGTGATGCAAGTGTGACCGTCGATGATTCTGTGGCAGCAGTACATGCCGAGGGCCATACCGCCGCATTTGAAGAAGTTCACTTGAATCATTACCAAGCTTATTCCAGTTGGGTACATTTGATCCATGGATTGATCATGAGGAAGAAAATGTTGTGTCAACTGGACGTCTGGTTTGCTGAGAAACTCGGACAGATTATTATCCACTTGTGCTTCAACATAATAGACCCCCTCATCGTTACAATCGACAGAAAGATGGTCTTTTATTTTTCCGGCAAATGGGTAGAAGAGAGTTAAGGTTTTTGCTAGCGATTGCTTCAGAGAGACCGATGTTTTGGAGATGACATCGGGAATAGGGCTAGCAGTCTGTGTGTTGAGATAGAAGAACACTAAGGGAACATGGACAGGAGGGAAGAGCTGATCTAAGAGAGAAATCTTGTGTGTTTTCAAGTGAGATGGAGTTGGAGATGACGGTTTTATTCTCTCCCTGGATATGACTTCAACCTCCATTATCTGGAAATATAAGCTAGTAATTCAGTAAGGTCTACTCGTTGACACAGAACGAACCAAATGTGAGTCCGATCGAATTCGTTCATTTTCAATTCCAATCAATCTAACAGTGCACTTAAGTTCCGTTACGATTTCGATCGAAATAATACATGTGACAAGGTCTGCAAGAGATCAACATATATATGTTTAAGAACCACACTGATATGATCAAATGCATCATGCATTTCGTCTAAATAGATTGATCGAACTAAAGACAAGCTCAAATTCTGAATTGTCAATAGAAACAATTCTTAAAATTAAAGTTCTCATGCACCACTACAATAAAAATGAGAAGAAAACGACACTCTTCCATAAAACTATGAAGCACTGATATGGATACGGGATACAGACATTATACGATCCAAAATCTAGGATACGGAAATGTTGGGGGTACGTATAAGTATACATATAAAATTTTGATAGGAGTATATAGTTTTTATTTTCTTTTCCCCAAATAAAGATAAAAAATCCAATGAGAAAATAGTAGAATGTGTCCGATACCTGTCCAAAACTTTCCCAACATAGAAAAATAACTAAATACTCGGATACATATTTTCACGTGTTAGACATGTGTCGGAAACGTGTCCGAGCGTATCTGCAATCCCTATATGAAAGGCCCCGTGAAGGCTGGTGCTTCTTAGCTATATAACAAATGTATATCTCTATTGGAATTGAACGATTGAACGTAACTAGATTGGAAAAAGATAACCGATCAGGGTTGGAAATCGATCAAATTCGTTGCTCAAACAGAGCTCCGAATCCTGCTGAGTTTCTTTTTCCTGGTCATGGTAAAAAGTACATGTTATTAGCTTAGATATATATGGGCCAGGAATTCAGAGACCTTGCTAGATGAGACTTGCGAAAAGTAGCTAGTTATTTGTTCCTTCTGAAAGCTAATTACTATTTTAGAGAAGCCAATTAAGCATAAATAATACTCCTACTTGCCAACAAGTTTGAAGATACCATAACTGATACTTGCAAACAATTAAGTTGATAATACTGGCAAACAAGCAGATTCTTCTCCAGCATCCACTGGTTCACAGTCAGTGAATCAACAACTTATATGGTTTGATTTCAAGTTTATCAATGAATTGAGCTAGGGCTTCATCAAATTGTCTCTTAAGCTACGAATTGACTTACCTGAGTTCCAAAAAGACATTTTATGCGTGGCTGCACGTGAAGTTGTCAATGTGACGGTAAGAGACGTTGGTGATGCACTTTGTGCGATTTCGATTGATGAATCCCGTGACAATTCAATCAAAGAGCAAATAGTAGTTGCAATTCGGTACATGGACAAAACGGGTCATGTGATTGAGCGATTTTTATGTGTTGAACGTGTGCCTAATACTAGTGCTATGTCGCTCAAGAAAGTTGTGTATAATTTGTTTTCTATACTTCGATTGAGTATTGGAAGATGAGGGGGCAAGGTTATGATGGAACTAGCTAGCAATATGCAAGGTTAGCTAAATGGTCTTACAGCACCCATACTGAAAGAGAATCCTTGTGGAGATTATGTGTATTTTTTGGCACACCAATTACAATTAGCTCTTGTAGCTATGGCGACAAATGATGACTTTATTGCATCTCTCTAAAGTTGTGAATGTTGTTGGAGCATCATGCAAGCAGTGAGACATTAGGGAGATTCGGAGAAACAAGAGGAAAAAGTTGTTGAAACGCTCAAGCGCTTATGTTCCGTTTGTTTCAACGTAAATCGTTCTGATGTAAAATATTTTCCATGGAAAGCAATTTCCCCCAAAAGAAAATTTCCGTTTTGGTCTTTTTGCATATTTGGTTGATAGTTGAAGAGTATTTTCCTCAACGAAAATTTTCCCAAACGTAAATAGAGTGGACACCAATGAAGCATATAGATTGATTGTGACTAAGTGACTACCAATTTTTAAATTCAGCCAGATTGTACAAGAGCGGCCAATTAGACTAATGTTCTAACATCTTACAAACAAGAGAACAGAAAGCCTGAGTAGTAGAAAAAAGAAATTATCTCACCAAATTAGAAGGCCTCAAAGGAGATCCACTAGCTGTGTGATCGTGAGTGAGCCAATTAATTTGGTGTTAACAACGATGACTCTTGCGGTTATGGCAACGTCTCATGGAGATTGAAAAGTGGCTAGCTCAATCCTCCATTCCTCTCCCGGCCGGCCCCCTTGTTTCCTTCTGTGACTCGACATCTGTCCTCCTCTAGAATGTTCGAATTAGTCTTGAAGGATGTGGGTACGGCCAACTTAACCAATGAAAGGGTATTTAATTAGGACACGCATTTGATTGTTGAGTTGACAAAAGGACACAGCGTTTTACTAGTAAATTAGATAGAGGTTAATAGGTATATATATGTGGTTGAAGTTTAACATAGGAGATTGATTTTAGCACTCCAACTTTGTCCAATGGCATTTCAATTTTTGTTCTCATTGTGTGAAATTACAAAAGTATCCTTCTTTCTTTAATCTTTCAATGGCAAAATACCTTAACTACCCTCACAATAAATTAATGAAGAAAGTCATTCCTTATTTCTTTAATCTTTCTTGTTCATGTTTGGCTTTCATTGGCCTGGCCCTTCCTTGTGTTACCAGAATTCCACTACAAAACAATACCCAGGATCACTTCAAAAAAAAAAAAAAAACTTATGATTCCAGTTCAAAAAAAAAAAGAAAAAAAAACCATACACCCAGAATTTAAACAACCTTAAAATCCTGCAAATCTTAAAACAATCTTGGCCAAATTAGATGGTTGAATTTTTCTGAAATTCAAGACCATTCCCAGATTAAGTCTAAAAAACACAAAAAGTTCGCACAATGTTACTCCAAAAACCCATACAAATATTCATCATCTATCCCAATAGAGAGCTCCAATCATTCGATGTTCATAAAGTCCAACAAAAAAATTGCAGATGACATTACAATAGGAAACCGATTTTTGCGCTCCAATCTTTACTGATGGCTTTCCACTTTTAACGTGAAGTTATTAGTAACTTCATGAACAAAATGAGGTGCCATCAATAAAAAGTGGAGCGCGAAAATCAAAATCCTTACAATATACCATATGTTCTAGCAGTTTCCTAAAGTTTCCTAACTAGTTCCTACCAAAAAGTGGACATCTTCTTTACACAATTGGTTCTCCACAAACAAATAACAGCACATCCACCAAACAAACTCCACCACGGCTATAGTTCCAGTGAGGTATTGATCTCACATTCAACTGCAAGAAGTAGTTGGAAGCACATATCAATAAAAAAGAATAGTTCAAAGTATTGATTAATCAAAAAAAAAAATCTCAAGGGAATATGCTACAAAAAAAAATAATAATCTCATATTGTGTTTCCAGCATATTTATGTTGACATGTTGATTAGCCAAGACAAAATGAGGACTCCTGCTAGTGTTTTCATCCTTATGTGGGCAAGTCCAACTATTATGTCCAATTTGGTGGCAAACACTACATTTTCGGGTCTTTTCCGCAATCTCGAAAGCTGAAGGATCACGGGTGGTAGAGCTATCTCATTTTCTTTTCTTAGAACCCGATGGTCGTCCTTTGTGGGGTTGAATGCTCAGTTCAAGAGTCAATGGAATTGGAGCATCAATAAGTTGAGCAATTTGCTTGAGGCTATCTTCCTTTTCAACAAGAGGCATGCATTTGTATTTGTCTTGAAAATTCTTGAGAAGACATTCAATTTCGCTTCCATTTCCATTTACTCCACCATCCACATTGGTGAATGATTTTATATCAATTCTCCATTGCGAATGTATATCGCTAAGTAGCAGGCTTTCACCTTTCTTGTTAGTCATCATGTGTGCACAAGGTAGACCCATGGTCTTTGAAAAATGACCTCTACAAGGACCCAATATAGAAGATGTCGCCAACTCATGTTGTTTGAAAAGCTCTCCAAGAGCAAAGTTGGACACATGACTAACAAGTTCCTTCAAAATGGGAATTCGAAATTTATGTGTAACTCGAAGCTTTTCACTAGCAATCTTTGCCTTGATCTCATTGTATTGGTTCTCAATTGCAAGACAAATCTTTTCCCTCACTTCATTGAAATTTCCCGTGGAAATGGTGAGATATTTCTTGAGCATTCCATGTGCACCTTCAGCCCTAGAAGTGACACGATTCCCAAAGTGTAGATGTTTTCCCGTCCATGCATGTACAAATCTCTCTTTGAAAGGGAGCCAATTATTCTTGATGTAATTAAGAACATATTCTTTCTCTTTGTATTCAACTTCAAGAAGACGCCAAGCTTCATCAAAGGAACTTTCATCCGGAGATTCAATTAAATTAGTCCAAGCCAATAAAAAAGTCTCCCAATCTTCTCCTTTTTCAAATTGAGACTTACACTTTGAGAGAACGTTTTTCTCAATGTGCCACACACATAGAATATTTGCAGTTCCCGGAAAAACAACTTTAATGGCATTCATTAATGCTAATTCCCTATCTGACAGAATCACAGAAGGTTGCTGGGCATGGCCCAAAATTTTACTAAATCTTTCCAATGCCCACACGTAGTCTCCTTCTTCCTCTTTTGCATGAAAGCAAAACAAGAATAAAATGATCCATTGAAACTTGAAACTCCCATTATATCAAGTAATGGCATCTTATATTTGTTTGTCTTGTAAGTACAATCCATCACAAAGACATAGGGATAACTCTTGGTTAATGCAATTGAAGAAGGATGTGCAAAGAACAAATGAGTCAAACGACCATTTCCATCACGTTTTATATCAAAAGTGAAGTCCCCTTGACCCAATTCATCAAATAATGCTTGAATCATTGTACGACCCGCTAATACAACTTTTGTGATGTTAGCCTTTGCATTATAAACCGTCCTTGCTATTGCTTTGCAATTGGGATTACTTTGCCGCAATGAAGTAAGAATTTGTCGAGGAGGTATACCAGTCGTGGTCATTCGTTTTATACTTAGTACCTCTTCATTTGAAAAACGATGGCAATACGGATGTCCGGACATATCTTTTGACGGTTCATGATTATGAGAGGCATTTTTTATCTCCACTTTCCAACATTCACTGCCTTTCTTTTTTCCCCACAACTCAAAAGGACAGTTGATAAGGCGAGAGCCCGATATCTTTTTCCTTTTGTTCAACGGAACACTAGTGCCTCGATATTTCCCACCTCTATCGCAACCAATAATAACATAACAGCCCTGTTTTGATTTTTTAATTGTTGTGACAAAACCTTCTTTTAATGCCACTTTGCGAACCCTATCTAGGAGCTCTTCCCGAGTTAAAAAATTCTCCACTAACAGTGATGAAAGTTCTCTAGACTCACCATGCTCCACAACTGGCATTTTTTCTTCTACACTACCTGTTACGTACCAAGCCACAAATGACTACCACATGTTACATTTTCTATTTTACTATTTCCATAGTATACAAATAAACCCTAGATTTAGAATCTCAAGCATATTAGGAAAGAAAATTAATTACCCGAATCATTTGTAGAAAATAAACCCTAGATTTAGTATCTCAGGCATATTAGGAAAGGAAATTACCAGAATCATTTGTAGAGTAGATTGATTTGTAGAACTCCGAAATTTCTTCAATGTTGTTTGTGGCGGTGAGATTCACGATATCATTTAGTTCTGAAAAATCTTCATTCGTAAATTCCATGGTTGTTTGAAAGCCACCAATATCTGGATTCTCACCCTCCATTGTTGAAAAATCTTCATCTGTAAATTCCATAGTTGCTTGAAACGACTGAACTCCGCCCTCGTCGGAGTGGACGGTGTGTAGACGAAGAAGATGGGTACTAGTGAAATGGGTTTTCACTTTTCACCCAAAAAGTGTTGCCGAAGAAGATGATGTTCTGACTGGGAGTAAATAAAATCAAAAAGGGCAATTTGGACACCCAGAAGAAAGTACAAGGATAGTTTAGGAATTTTACCAAATCAGGCCAAAAAGAGGAGCGCCAGTGTGGAAAACAGGAGCGCCGAAATCATTCTCCTTTAACATATGGGTAATGCGCATGAGGCTAGCTCAAGTCACAGGACTAGTAATTAAAATGAACATTACCCACCCAAAACAATTTTCTTATAATTAATGCTATGCTTACCATTCTACTATGCATTCTCCACTACCCCACTGCTTCACTGGAATTAATGAATTAGCAACTTACTTCTACTAGTTAAGGTAAAGAGTCAACTTTGGAACTGAGATTGGATATTAAAACTCGATTGGTAGTTATTTACCTGAGTTATTATGCTCAAGTCATTGGGCAAGTTGAGTCTACAAATAAAATCATAAAGAATACTGTTGTTTACATCCTAAAAAGCACCACCCAATAAGAAAATTCCACGTGACACCGAATGGTACGGCGGCCATACAAAACCTGTCCCAATCGTGTACCAATTACCTGAAGTCTCTATGGTAGACTTGGCTAGGCTGAAGCAGAAACCAGATGAGAAAGTAGCAGATTTCATATCTAGGTTCAAAAGAGAAAAAACCAAATGCAAACTTTGTCTGCCAGAGGCAGAATTTGTGAGATTAGCACAAGATGGTTTGGAAAGAGAGCTTCGAAAGAGGTTTGATTCTACAGAGTTTAGAGACTTTGCAGATTTAACCTATAAGGTGGCTAGATATGAATCACTGCTAGAGGAGAATATGGACAGACATAATTCTTCTTACCCGACGTACTATAGGGACCCCAATTACGAGAGAGCATGATCCTTGTGTTTGCGAGCCCTTAATTCAAAAGAACGTGTCTCTAAGGCAGAAGTTCAAACAAAAGGAGATTACCAAAGTATACTCCTTTGATATAACAAAAGCTGATGAGATTTTTGATTTCTTGTTAAGAAAGAAAATCATTAAGCTGCCTTCGAATGTGAAACTGCCTACAACAGAAAAAAAGAATGGGAAGACCTATTGCAAATGGCATGACTCTTGGTCTCATTCAACTAAGTCTTGCAATGTTTTTCGTAACAGGATTCAAGAACAAATCAAGAAGGGAAGAATCAAATTTCCTGAAAAGGCTATGGGAATTGATACAGTGCCTTTTCCAAAGGTAGAAGAAGTCAACACCAATGTGCCCTCCTCGCTGGCTCGAACTGTCAAGACATATTGACAGGATAAGGAGGCGTCAGTGAATATGAATACCGTTCAATATGGAAGGGGCAAGCCATACGTTGGCCATCCTCGAGGCATGGGAATGAGGCCAAGTCCCTATAGGCGAGCCAATGATGGTTTTTCTTCACAGAAGTTCCCAGGTAATAATCTTCTACCCATGTTAGAAGCCTCATTTTTGGAGTGCCTATGTGTAGGATGCAGGGCCAACTATCTGGTTTTTAAGGACTTGGACAGAAAGGGCGTGAGTTTTTTCCCTAAGGAGATGGGAATGAAGAGAATGGCCCCAGTGCAAGCAAGGCCAAGTGACAGCAAGCCCTGGGTGGCATCAAAGAGAGATGTGCCTACTAGCCCTGTCCCAGCTATCCACAGAAGGGAGCTGCCGCCTTCAAAGAAAGCCAACATTGGCCAGATATTAGAGTCTCCAGGAGAAGCCAAACAAGAGGAATTCGCTTTGGTCAAAGGGGTTCCTGATTGGTTTCTCAAGCAAGTCAAGCCCGATTTGTTCCAAGGATATAAAGGCTCAAATAGGAATGAGAACAGAACTTTCAAGCCACCAAGTTCGAACTCTAGAAATTGGGTGTTAATTAGGGATCCCAAGTCCCAAATACCATAGATGGTTCCATTGCTCTCAAGAACTCAGAAAAGGAAGCTCCAGAGAAAATATACGCTCTTCCAATCAGGAGAATCCTCAACGGGGAAAGAATCAGGCAGGGGAGCAAGGCCTAATCCACGGTTCGACAGAGTTAAAAGGGACCCAGAGGAGTTTCGAGCTCAATATCATGAGAGGGAGACTTTGAAGAAAGTAGCCTCTGTCATGCTCGAAGAAGATCCTGATCCACCTTCTCCCAATTCAATGGCTAGTTACCAGTCCGGGTAACTCGAAGCCATGTTGGTAGAGCAAGAAGGGATCGAAGGAAGCTCTTCACCCATGGAACTATCAGCACTAGAGGTTGAAAGCAAGGAAGTTAAGGAAACTGAGACGTTTAAACCAGCCAAAGAAATGGCAACAATCCAATTTGGGGGTCAACCAGAAGTGCAAGTTAATATGGTGTACCCATGCTCTATGGATTTCTTCAAGAATGGTCAGTTATCCAAAGGCCAAGGTGATGCTTGGTCAAACTTGGGCAAGCCAGAGATTTCTGAAGAAACAATGAGTGATGAAGAATTAAACATCATATGCAACAACTGTGACCTGGAAGAAGTGGCTCAGATTGAGACGGACGAGAACCTGGTATGTGAAATTGAGCAAAATCAAGAGAGTTTGGAGGTAAGCTCAAAAGAAAGTGCTTGCTTTGTGCCAGATTCCATGTCCGACGTCGAATATCCTTTGGTAATAGATTTAAATTATGTGGAGATTTCATATCCATTTAAACTACCAACTAATGCAATGAGACAACATTTGTGCCCATTATATATTACTGCATATTTCGATGGAGTCCCACTTAATAGAATCCTGGTAGATAATGGAGCTGCAGTGAATATTTTGCCTTTCCAAACCTTGAAAAAGCTAGGAAAAGGAAAAGCAAAATTGATTCTAACCAGCACATCCATTGCAGGATTTACTGGAGAAAGTCAACATGCCAGGGGAATCATCTCCATTAGATTGGCAGTAGGAGGCATAGAGACTGATACTGTTTTCTTTATAGTCGACACATATGCTAAATATAATGCTTTATTGGGAAGAGATTGGATTCATGTTAATGGATGTATCACTTCCTCTATGCATCAAGAATTAATGATTGTTAAGTATGACAAAGGCAAAGAAGTGGGTGTTGAAGGAGTCAAAGCTGATCCACATCCATTTAGTGCCACAGCAAATTTTGCTGAAGCAGAAATGTACAAATCAGATGTAGTTCCTTTGAGTGAATTACTGCAAGCAGCCACTTACCCAACCAATGAGATGGAACTGGGAGAATTGGCAGAGCTGAAATCAAAGCTGAAACAAACTGTTGATTATGAATCAGACACCCCAAAAGATGACGCTGCTTGGATGTAAGTCCAAGGAAGAGGGAGAAGAATAGGCCAACTCTTTAGCTTTGGTGAGGTATGTTGCTTTGGGGATCGAACAGAAGATTTAAGAAGACAACATATGGGAAGATGTTATGCAAGAAAGTAAGCCTCATGTGGAGGAAAGCCAACTGACTTCTCAGGAACAGGTTGAATCACAAGACCTGTTGGAGGAGGTAAAGTTGGGGGATGAACAAAACCCCAATCCAGTGTTAATTAATAAACAGCTAGAACCAAGGGTGAAAGCTGGGTTAATAGCACTATTGAAAGCAAACAAGGATTGCTTTGCATGGAGTTACAAGGAACTACCTGGATTGGACAGGAAATTGGTGGAGCATATGTTACCTATCAAGCCACAATTCAAACCTGTGAAACAACCAACCAGGAAGATGAGTCCAGAAACTATTGCAGGTGTCAAAAAGGAGATGCAGAGGCTTCTAGACGCAGGTTTCATTAGAACAACCAGGTATGTCGAATGGCTATCTAATGTGGTTCCGGTCCCTAAAAAGAATGGAACTATCAGGATCTGTGTTGACTTTCGAAACCTAAATACTACAACTCCTAAAGATGAATATCCAATGCCTAACGTGGATACACTTGTGGACAGTTCAGCTGGGGACAAGATATTGTCCATTTTGGATGGGCATTCAGGGTATAATCAAATTTGTATCGCAAAGGAAGATGTGCATAAAACAACATTTGCTTGCCCTGGTAATATTGGTATTTTTGAATGGGTCAAAATGCCATTTGGATTAAAAAATGCTGGAGCCACTTACCAGAGGGCCATGAATGTCATTTTTCATAATTTGGTTGGAAGTTTTTTTGAGTGTTACATAGATGATATCATTGTGAAGTCAAATTCTGATGAAGATCATTTGCAACACTTAGAGAAGGCATTTTAACAAATGAAGCATTATCAATTGAAATTGAATCCAGAAAAATGTGCTTTTGGAGTGTCAGCTGGAAAATTTCTAGGGTATTTAGTCCACAACAAAGGAATACAAGTTGACAAGAATAAAGCAAATGCTATTATTGAAGCCAAGCCACCTTCTACAAAGAAGGAGTTGCAAAGGTTTATTGGTCAATTAAATTTCCTTCGAAGGTTTATATCTAATACTGCAGGAAAAACTAAAATCTTCTCTTCTTTGTTAAAACTGAAGGAAGGGGAAGAATTCAAGTGGTCCAGAGAGCATGATGAGGCCTTCGAAGCCATGAAGAGGTATCTAGCCAACCCTCCTGTTTTGGCACCTCCCATCAAAGGAAAGCCAATAAAGTTGTACCTAACTGCAACACATGACTCAATAGGAGTACTGTTGGCTCAAGACAATCAAGATGGCAAGGAAAGAGCAGTTTATTATCTTAGTAGATTTTTAAACTCCTGTGAATGCAAGTATGCTGCAGTAGAGAAATTATGTTTAGCTTTATTTTATACTTCCATGAAACTCAGGCATTATATGTTGCCTAGAGTAACTTATGTTATTTCTCAAACTGATGTAATTAAGCACATACTTTCGAAGCCAGTGCTTAGTGGGAAGATTGGGAAATGGATAGTATCTTTAATTGAGTTTTGTCTTGAATATGTACCTCAAAAATCAGTAAAAGGCCAGACATTGGCCAACTTTTTAGCTGATCATCCAAATGAGCTTAAAACACCAAGAGCATTGGAAGCCACTGTGGTCGAAATTAAACCATGGAAATTATGGTTCGATGGGTCAAGAACGGCTCAAATGGCTGGAGTAGGCATAGTTATGGAATCCCCCCAAAGGTTGAAAACCAAATATGGTTTTTGACTGAATGAGGGACAATGTTTCAATAACCAGGCAGAATATGAAGCATTGATCATAGGATTAGAAATTTTACTTGACTTGAGAGTGAGTGTTGCTGAAGTCTTTGGAGATTCTCAGTTGGTGATAAATCAGCTGAATGGACAATTTAAATGCACTAGTCCAGTATTGATAATTTATTATCAACATGCTAAGAAGCTGATGGATCAATTCTTTATGCTTACTTTAACTTATATAACTAGATTCTTCAATGAAGAAGCTGATGAAATAGCTCAAAGGGCATCTGGTTTCAGGGTTTTGTCAGAAAATGAAAAGGAGTTTTGTCAATTAACTTTGAGAAAATCTCTGCCCATGTTGCAAAACAGAATAACTGGTTTCGAAGTATTGGAAATTAATGTCCCGACCAGTCAAAATGTTGATTGGAGGCAAGCATTGATCGAATATTTAACCAAACCAGATAGTGTGGCAGACAAGGCAACCAGATTGAGAGCAATAAACTATATAATGTATAACAATGAGCTATTCAATAGAGGGATGGATGGCCTTCTTTTGAAATGCTTAAGCAAAGTGAGTGCTTTTAAAGTGATGGCTGAGGTGCATGAAGGAATTTGTGGAGCACATCAAACTGGCATAAAAATGAGATGGTTAATAAGGAGGTATGGTTATTATTGGCCTACCATCCTCAAAGATTGTATAGATTATGCAAAGGGGTGTCAAGCCTGTCAAAAAATAGGTACACTCAAGCATTTGCCAGTCACAGATTTGCAATATGTAATAAAGCCATGGCCTTTTAGGGGATGGGCTATGGATATGATTGGGATGATTTATCCTCCTTCATTGCAGAAGCATAAATTTATCCTAGTAGCTACTGATTATTTCACAAAATGGGTGGAAGCCCAAGTTTATCAGGAGGTCAAACAAACCCATGTCATTGATTTCATAAAAGGGATCATATACAAGTTTGGAAACCCTCAAACGATAACAGTGGATAATGGTTCCATATTTGAGGGCAAATTGGTAAAGAATTTTGCTAATAACCATGGAATTTCATTAATATATACCAGTACTTATTATACTCAGTCAAATGGTCAAGCGGAGTCAACCAACAAGATCATTAAGAAGGGGATCCAAAGAATGGTGGATCAAAACCCAGAGGTCTGGCATGATTTGTTACTTGACACATTATGGGCATATAGAAATACAAAAAGGACTAGCACAGGCACTACTCCATTTGCATTAACTTATGGACATGATGATGTGTTGCCTATGAAGATTACTGTGAGATCTCAAAGGGTAGCATGTCAAAATAATTTAGATACATGATTTTATTATCAAGTCATGCACATGGAATTAGAAGATATTGATGAAGCCAGAATAAAAGTTTTAAATCAAATCATGTTGCAAAAGGCAAGGGTTGCAAGGAGTTATAATAAGAAAGTGGTCCTTTGAAGCTTTGACGAAGGAGATCTCGTGTGGAAGGTTATCCTTCCTATCAGGGATAGGAGAGTCAGAACAAATGGATTAGGAAAATGGACGTCAACGTGGGAGGGGCCTTTTCAAATCCATAGAGTGTTGAGAGGAGGAGCGTATCATTTAAGAAATTTGGATGGATATGTTCATCGAAGGAAAATGAATGGAAGACATCTCAAAACTTATATTCCTTCTATATGGGAATCCTTTCATAAAAGGTAGCTTTCAAAGGATGGATTTTTTCATTTGAATGCATGGATGGTTTTAATGGGGAATTGGTTATTTTGGACTAAACTCGAAGCAAAACTTAAGCTTGAGTTATTGGTTGCATAGCGATATGATTTCAATTGGTTTTGACGTTCAGGGGTTTTTCCTTTGGAATTCTTATATGATCATGTTCAACCAAGTTACCATATTAGCGTTCGAAGCCATGAAAGAGTCAAGAATTGCCAACCAAATTTCCCATTATATTTATGGAAAAAAAAACAAAAGAAAACCTAAATGGGTTTGAAATAGATCCAAGTGGATCTGAACAAAAAAAAGAGCTTGCTAAGACCACAAAAATAAACACTCCGGCTCAAAAAACAAAAATGAAGATCATTGCTGATCCTCACAGTCCCAAAGGAGAATTTTTAAGAAGATCCTCCTTTCGGGGGACTTTTTGCTTAGTGAGCCGAGAGAACGGTTGAGAGATCTTCCCAGGTCCTAGCCAAGCAGAGACGTGAAGCTGTCTCCACGCACACCAACTGGCTTCGAAGCTGGTCAACCTCGCTTCGAAGGGCTCAGAGCTCCGTTTGAATCTCCCTCTTGAGCTCTCCAATCATATTGGCTATCTTAGCCAATTCATTTGCAAGGTTAACAGAAGGAATGGGTTGGTCAGTATCCATGGTTGGTTGTAGCGAGTGAGAGAGAGGATACAACGCCTTGGTAACATATGGGTTTATTTATACTCAAATGAGTGCAAAGAATCCACTTCAGTAATTACGAGCATTGATGAGTGGAAATACGTAAGGCTTAAAAGACGAAGGGTCTGAGAGCGTTTGGACGCCATGCGTTCTGTTAATTAATGGTTTGCAACTCACGAGGAGACGGCTGTGAAGCCACTGGAAATAAATGAGTAGGATGAATTACTTTAGACCACATTTGATTGGTTTTCGAAATGATTAGCGTGCTTCAGAACGTTGTCAACATTGTTTGTTATTTATTAGAGGATTTCGAAGGAGAACCCCGATGAAAATAACATGATGAAAAGAATACTGGTATGGGAAAATTTTTTATTTTTCCATATTCTTCGGTTCTTTATACTCATTACGTCCACGTTGATATTTAGCGTGAAAAGAGCAAAGTTAGGACAGTAAGGAAGTGCTAGATCACCAGTTCATTGGTCAAAGCCACTACGAAATGCAGGAATATGAATAAAATTTTATTCATTACATCAACACAGAAGGTTACAAAAGATTACATTGAGAAACCTATCTAAGGATTCATTACATTTGCATAAAAGGTTACATCGAGAAACCTATCTAAGGCCTAATAGTATCACAGGACTGGGTCTCTAGGGATCAACTAATTGAGATACAAAGACTTGAACCAAGCTTCACTGAGACTTGGTTCAAGCTCCCTACAAGCCCTTGGTAGGGAGATAGAGCTCGAAGCTCCTTTGGTAGGTAGATAGGCTTGGAAGACCATTGTCGTTTGACTCTTTGGTCTTCGAAACAGCAGCCCGATACAGACACATCTTGAGAAATGATGTGTCTATACCTAGGGGCTTTGGGGTTTATGGGAAATCTCATGAGAAATGATGTGGCTATATTTGGAAGTTTTTCTTCAAAAACATTGGGGGAGGCTTCATGATGGGTTTTTCTTGAAGCTCTAACTGGAGAACGTGGTTTGGAGGTTGCTGAAGGAAGAAAAAGCAGAGGAAGAAGATATTTGTGAGTTTTCTGTTTCCCAGAGACCTCTATTTATATTAGTAAGCTTGGGAGTAGTCATTTAGGACTCTTTAAGATACGGTAGGTGAGGAGTTGGCACAGTAATCTTTCTGAGTAAAGGAAAGTAGAAAACAATATTTGATTTAATTACGGGTGTACTTACCCAAAAGAATCGAATAATCAATGAAAGAATAAAGTACAAGCTGTGTAAAGTTACAGAAAAGGACTAGTTACATTACAAATGGTAGTTAGTAGTCCTCGAAGAGAACTAGAGTTAGCGTCCAAAAGTAACGTATGGGCTGCTCTTCTCCTCTGTTCCTCTCGAAGGGAAGGGATAAGCTGTGGGAGCATTGACTCATCCCTTAGTGCTTCGCCTTCAAACTCTGAGAAGCCACTAGAAACTTCAGCTATCTCCTCCTTGACCATCTTCATTTCTTCTTGTAACCGCTGCATCTTCTTGTCAAGCTCTGAAAGCTTATTTCTTCGAGCTTGATAAAGAGATAGACGAGAGGTGGTCTCGAGTGCTCTGGCTTCCAATTTGTTGGCTTTCTCAATAGTTGTGCCAATGCTCTCGGACAAGAAGTGTTATGGGCAATCAATTCACTAAAATACTTGAGGTACTCTTGGAGAGTGGAATTGATTGACGAAGGAAGTCCTTGGGAGAGAGATAAAGCCTGATAGCATACCTCAAAGTGATAAGTTAAACCATGTTCAATCAAAGTAGGAAGTCCTAACTGATTTAAAGTCCTCAGAAGACTTTTTAGTATCCGAATTTCTTCCTTCGAAAGAGCATGTTTAATCCTAAAGGAAGGTAAGTTTGGAGGTATGGTGGGGCTCAGAAGTTGTTGGAGGCTTTCTAAGGGGTTCGAAGAGATAAGAGGAGTGAGATCAGCAATGTTGCAAAATTGTTCCAATTGACTCTTGAAGAGTGATATATCAAAAATCACTAGAGGCAAGTCAATTGGAGAAGAGGAAGATGCAGGTTCGTCTCCAGAAAAAAGGGTCATTTCTGTTGCCTGTATAGAGATCATAAGTTAAGGTTAACTAGAATACAAAAACAGGAAAAGAAAGGTATGATTGGGTGTCAAGAGTACCTGATCTGAAGAAGAGGGAGTCAAGTTTGAGCCTTGATCCTCAACACTTCTGAGGAAGTGGCTCTTCGAAGCCGAAGTAGGGTCTATCCTTAGAGGCCCCTCCCCTAAAACCGATAAGGGAGTGGAGGGAAAGTCTCTCTTGAAAATTTGGAAGTGGCCCCACAGTCTTCGAAGGAGCCAAACTGGCCATGACCTGTGCAAAGGTTGGCTCAGTAAGGAATGACAGCAAAGTTTGCATGTCAACATCCTTTCCAGCAAAATCTTTCTTTATAGAAAGAGATTGAACAGGAGACGCCTGTAAGAACAAAGGCAAGTTAGAGTGAATTCTTTCACAATTCGAGGACAATTCGAAGAGATGAGTATTCAGAGTGTACCTTGTAGGGGTCATCTTCTGATATTTGGTGTGAAGGCTCTACCACTTCTTGTTGAAGGCAGGGAACAAGGGTTAGGTCTAGTGCCTCAACAGTGGATGCCATTTGAGCCTACAAAAAGATCAACAATGAGTCACAAGAGACACATGAATATGTATGCATAATCAGAGTATACATTAGTTTACCTCATCTGGGGAGGAAGGTTTCTTTAGGGATTGAGACCTCTTGGGATGGCTTCTTTTCCTTTCGTAGGAAAGGGTCTCCTTTGTTGTTCTTGATTCACCTGGTTCGAACTCATGTTTAGGCTTATAAAGGAGCTCTCCTAAAGGGGTACTGAATCATAAATGAGAAAGGAATTTACCCCTAGAGGTCAATATCTCTGTATCACTCTCTGTTTCTTCATCACTGGAAGAAACTTGAGGGCTACGCCTCTTGGTGGTCTTGGTCCTCTTCAAAGCTGAAAGGAAGGGGATGAGGAGGTGACTCAGATAAAAAATGTTAGAGATTAAAGGATAATTAAAAGGAAAGAAACCAACCTGGAGGATCAGCTGAGGGCTCTAGATAGTGCTTGGTTGGAATTACTTCTTTGGGCTGAGAAGTAACTCTTCTCTTCTTCGAAGCACCTTCTGAGGAAGAGGTTGCACCTGCAGTGTTGGATGTAATTAGATTTGGTTTCAATAAAAGGGAAGTTACGTTCAAAGACACCATACCTCTTTTTTGTGTGACTCTCGAGGATTGCCTTCTTGGTGGAGAGGGAGGGATGACCATTGCAATGGGGGTGGCTTCAACTGGAGTCAGTTCTTGTTTAACTTCACCTCCAGTAATGTCTTCGATCCCTCCAGCCAGTCCAAATTCATTGTCTGAGGAGAAAGAGGACGAGTCATTTTGTCCCCTATGCCTAAACTCAGACTTCTCAAACCCAATGTGGTCCAGAAACCTTTTGTAAGGACCACACCCTAAGAGGAAGGAGCAGTTGGAGTGCCACCAATTATCGAATTCAGGGGTTGTGCGCACTTCAGGTTCCCTGAACTCTTGAATAACTGTCTTCCTTAATGCATGTCTGAATTGAGCGAACCCCGTCAGAAAATGCTCGGTCGAGATGGGTGATCGTTCAGACATACAAATATTGGCAGAGCCACAATATGGAGTGGGTATGCCTTGAACGAAGTCCAGTTGCCTAGCAAATTGTGCAGGGTAGTATACCTCTGCATGTGCTATGGATTTGGAGGGGTTCGACGAGGAAATAAAGATCTCTCTGCCCGTGAGAATGTTGTTCCATGCTTGGAGGGCTCGAGAGGATTTTCTTTGTCTATCCGCCAGAATGTCGAACAGCCATGCTGGCCCAACAAGAGTGGGGAATGGATTGGGCCATTCCCTGTCTGAGGCAAGTCCAGCAAGGAAGCACATGTAGTACACCAAGGTCTAAGTTGCATTGTCCTCTGGGCGAACATAGTTGTCCCCATGGACATTGGGCGTCTCGACGGTACCAGTAGGTGATGTGGGTGCTTTGAAGGGACCCAGCTCAGGGAAGTATGCATGGAGCCATAGTTGAATAAACCATTGGGGTCCTCCCTGAGAATAGTTCAAACCCTTCTGGTAGAAGTCGGACCCAACTTTGTATACATGACCGAGGAAGTAGGAGGCGAAGTCGAACTCTTCACCTCTAGAGAGCGCTAGTGCCAACGGGACGAATTCACTCATTATCCTTTTTTCAGAGTGGCAGAGGATATGCTTGTAGAGGGTGTAGAGGATGTAAGTAAAGAATTCGGTCTCGATTACTTCCCCTGTCAATTTTCTTTCCCTGTTGTAAAAATGGGAAAAAGCTCCGTTGGTGGCAGTCAAACGAGCGAAGCCCTCTGGAGGGAGGTACTCATTGGTAGGGTCGAATTGGGGGCCATACGGAATGAGCTCCAGTATTTGGGTAACATCTAGAACTGTGGGTGCCATCATGCCACAGTTAAATCGGAAGAAGTTGAAAGATAGGTCCCAAAAGGCCAAGGCGGCCTGAATCAAAGAAGGATTTTGTGGGACCCCCCTTCGAAGGAGGGTAATAATATTTTTTAAACCCACCTTCTCTAAATCATTCGATTTCGCAGCCAACATGCGGGTGGTCCATATCATCCAATCCTTATCTAGCGTGGGCCAACAGGGGAAGGATTTCCTTGTGAAATTTTGCCAGTCGAGGCTTGAACAGGCCCGAATATCGGTATCCCCCAATCGAGGATAGTAAAGGGAGAGGGTAGCAGGGATTTCCCCTATGAGTTGAGGGCCCAAGATGAAAGTACCTTCTTCGCTAGGGTTTGGAATAAAGACTCTGGCGTCGAGGTAAGGCTCTTCAGTCGGTCCCTGGGTTTTTCCTGACACGAACCGCCTCAATGCCAGAGAGGGAGTAGGATGTTCTGCGGCTGGGTTGCTGGAAGAAGCCATTGATTCAGGTTGTGGTTTAACATTGTTGGAGAGAAAGAGAAGAAAGGGTTCTGTTCTTGAGAGGTTTTGAGAAAACTTGAGTTTTTGAGAAGACTTGAATGCGTAGAGCGTAAGGGGTGGTTTTGAATCCAATTCCGCTTTTATACTTCTGCAGGTGGGCCATGCCCTGTAGTGGGCCCATATCTTGGAGTCCACTGGGGTTTTCTCTTTAGGAGAACTATTATTGTTAGAATTATTATTGTTTTAACAATAATCCCAAGTCCAGCGTATTGGTAAAAGAGAAAATTTCATTAAAAAAAAAAAACTACTGGATTACAGAAATGAAATTTGCGTACTTACAAAAAAAAAAAACAAAACAAGGGAAATGCTAGTTCCTAGGAAAAGAGTACAAATTAGGCTTTCGAAGGGCCTGAGTGCTGAGGAGTTGCTTTCTTGTTCTCAAAATAATGAGGAAAGAACCAAGTAACAAGGTTATGGAACTTGTTCCAAGCAAATTGGAGGAATTTCAACTCTATTTTCCTCATATCTTCTTTGGTGTCCGACTCTAGTTTTTTCTCCAACAAAGACCTAAAGTGGAGCACCAATGCTTTGGCCTTCCTTCGAAGTTGAGCCTCCTTTGTTGGACGCTTCACTTGTTGCCTTTTGAAGCGCCTTCGAAGCTTCTTATCTGCATGACCAGGCACCACTTCGAAGGACTCAGCGGTGAAGTTTTGGATTTGGTCATGCAACTTCTCAATCCTTTCTTTGACAATAGCATAGTCTTGAAGGATTTGATCGAAGTAATACGCAGCAGTATTGGCTTCGAGCCATGACTTGATAACTGAAAGAAAATCCAGGAAGCAGTGAATTTGATAGGAAACTGCGGAAGGGATGGAATATAACACCAGTGTTTCACAAGCCCATTTAAAATTGGTTAGTGGGACTTGTTCTTACAGGATGTGAATATCCAGGAAGGAGAAAGCTGCAAGAAGCTGCAGAGCTTTGCTCTTGTCAGCAGGATAGATGGAATAACCGTATTGCCATTGGAAGTGAGGGGTGTTGATGGCAAGGTTATTCACCTCATTAAACCAGTCAGGCTCTTCAGGGAGGGGAACCAGCTTATTGGTCTCTTCGAAGTCCGCTGGAAAATGTGGGGTTTGCACCTCTGTGAGCCAGAGGGATTTTTGGGCTTGGGCCATGCCCTTAAAGTCGCAGTAAAGAGCAGGCCCAAGATAGTTTTCCTCCTGCTTTAGGAAAGGAGAAAATTTGAGAGAGGAATAGATTGATTCAAGCATGCCCATGTGAACGGTGTCATTACCGCTTAAAGGCAAGAATTGGCTCGCAAACAGGGTTCGAAAGTGATGGAATTTATTAGGTGTGGGGTCAGGTTGGTCGAACTTGACCAGGATGGTACAAGTGTTGGTATTAGCGGAGTTTTCCTCCCATGAGCCCAGTTGGACCCATCACATGAATTCGAACGGGTTAAAGAGGAATCCGAACCTGTGGAAGATGAGTTGGGAGTATGAAATGTTCGATCAGAAATAATTTTGCCTGCCAACATTCGAGGAGAATTTGGAGGAGACATTTAGGGAGAGTGAAATTGATGATCGAGATTATCTAGGATAAGATTGATTTCTGGAAGAGAGTCCATAAACGTAAGACTTCTTAGCAGAGAAGACTCAAATTCGAAGGGGTTTATGAGGGGTAATGTGATTCGTTAAACCATATCATTAACTGCCATTTATAGAAAAATTATTGTAGCTATCTTTGGGAAGCTCAACAAACGTGCATAGGAATGAAATCCTGTCATGCTTCGTGCGTCCGAATTGGAAGGGACATGGGCAGATAACGTGTGCCATTAACATTTATTTAGCATAAATAAAATGTTAATGCGAGGGGTGTGTTTACATCCTAAAAAGCACCACCCAATAAGAAAATTCCACGTGACACCGAATGGTACGGCGGCCATACAAAACCTGTCCCAATCGAGTACCAATTACAGAGGGTTACGGGAATTAAGGAAGACACTATTTTAATGACAAATGGTGTCGTTTTGGAGTGAACCGGTGTCGTTTGGGTAACGATTAAACGATGGTTTGGGAAGTTATTGGGTTTAGCCGTTGATTTAAACATTATGATCATCGAACGGTATCCTCACTGCCTTATTTTATAACCGAAATTGGATGCAATTGCAGGGAATCATTTGGGAAGCCAGACGTGTTGCATTAATTCACGTTGCTTGAAAATAGGAACCACAATCCAGGAAGTGGCCATGAACACCATGATCGAAGCATGCAGGGGAAGAAAGAATTCTGGAAATATCAATGTAACCGTTCGAAAACCCCCATCAACCATTTTATGTGGCCAACGTGGGTATCAATCGAAGACGTGGAGATCAAAGGCAGGCCTAGCGTCTATAAATAGAAGAGTAAAGCAAAGAGAGAAGCCCCCCACAAAAATTCATATCATCTGACAATTCATACAAAATGATTGCTCAAAGATCTATCTTAGATTAATTTTTAGTTTAGAATAGGATCTTTTTGTAAGTTGAAGACTTATTTGCATGTAAGATTACTTTTCGATTAAATTCAAATTCTCTTATTTTCTTATAAGTTTTTTCTTACCAAAGAATAGTCGTTTGTAAGTCCACTTTTGATTAAATTCAGTGTGCTTATATTTCTGCATTATTCTTGAAAGAGTTTTAAGAGTGTTTGTACACAAATTTACATTTGATTAAATTCAGGTTTGTTTGTGTTCAATCATCTTTTCTGATTCAAAGCGCGTCAATCTTTTACTTGGTTGATACCTTAAGGAAAAATACTCTTAGTTGAGGTAATCGAACGGATAACACAATTGGCTGATTGAAATTAGTTGTTTCAAATCAATTTGAAAAGAGTAATTTCTTCTTTGAAGTTATTTCTTTTCTGGCACGCCCGCACACAATCATTTGCCATTTGATTGAGCTAATTCAGCCCAAACAACTGTATCAAAAATAATCGATGATAATCCGAGAAATTGACATGATCTTTTGCTTAAAGTCTTATGGGCATATAGAAAACATAACAAAGAACTAGTACTAAAGCACCCCCTTTTGAATTAGTCTACGCAATTTTGATTGACCTAGTCAATCAATATTGTCTAATTTGCTAAATTATGGTGTAAACAGTAGTATTTTATGATTTGCCCCGCCGATGGTATTACCAACGATATGTGGGAGGCAAGTTGGCTCCATCGGAAAAAGAAACGACCATACATAATGCTAATACTTGTATTTAAGCTTTTGATCATGCTTTCCATGACAAATGCATGAGCTGCAAGGACAAGGCCGGATTCAAGTTCTCGTACGGCATGACGACACGGGAAGGTGTTGTGTAATCTCAGTTGTTCAAAAGTATTTTGTATAGTGCCGAGACGGACGGCCTGAATGGTGCACATCACGCCCCCCAGTTCATATTAATTGAATAGATCACCACTAATAATGGGATGTTATAACTAAAATCCGGAAATTCACCATAATATCTCCAAAATAATTCATTCTAACATTAATTATCAATCATCATAAAACAAACTAGTTTACCGATCGATCAAAATAAAATTCAGTGTTCTTTCAATGTATTTTTTTCCTACAATTTGTTGACTTATTCTCTGTGATTTAAGACTTTAATGTATAAGAAAGGGAATGACTTCGGTGTCCCCGGTCATTTTGGGGACACCGTAACTTTTGGCATAACAAAACCATTATAAGTATAACCAAATTCATTACAAGCATAACCAAAACCATTATAAGCATAACCAAAATCATAACAAGGCATAACTTGGTTGGTTATGCCTTGGTTGATTTTTGGTTATGCCTTGATTGGTTTTTGGTTATGCCTTGGTTATGCCATGTTATGGTTCTATTATACTTGTAATGATTTTTGTTATGCTTGCAAGGGTTCTGTTATGCCAAAAATTACGGTGTCCCCAAAATGACCGGGGACACCATAGCATCATCCAGAAAGAAATAAGATGAGAGAGAAGAGCAAGACAAAGACGTAGACACAAGTAGTCGGTTATTATTATTTTCCAAAACTAAGGGTGGCTCGTACAAGAAGATGGCGCATTAATGGTGACCATAGTGTTTATAGTGATATCATGTGGTAAGATCTTCTTATGTGACTTTTTCCTTATAACACAAAATGAAACCCATTAAGGTCTCATATAAAGATTCAAGCCGTTCAATTGTAAACCTCGATCTGTTTATTGCTCATAAAAAAATCAGGACTACCAGAAGTTCGAACCAATTATATTTGTTATTTTAGTGGCTTGTGAAATAAACGGCTAGTGTCATGCAACAAAAGAGATCGTGATGTATGATATTTTGCATCACATAGACCATACAGTGAATCTCGATTCAAAAGATTGTATAATTAGCCACAAATGTACTTTTAAATGTTGGGAGACTAGTGTTCCCACCCATTCAAATTATTGGTACACAAATAACACCACATTGAAGTTAATAGTATTATTTAGGACAATGATTTTGGACTCCTTTTTTTCTCCTCTTGCACTCTTTTTCCTTGTTTTTTTTTTTCATGTGAAATTAGAACACTACCCTTAGTTATTGGAGTAACTCATTTTTCATATATAAATGGCAAATTTTTTTTTTATTTCACGTGAATAAAGAAAAGAAAAGAAGTGTTTTGAGAATAAAATGGGATGCAAAAATAAAATCCCAATATATAATTATTCCATGATCACATAAACATTGCACTATACACGTGCAAGCAAAGGACTAGTCAAGTTCAAACGGACTTGGGCGTTCCAAAGAAGCAAAAGCAACTAGCTCAGGATCCTGCTCGAATTTAGCCATATCTTCCTCACTCAAATTCACCCCTGGGCTTCAATTCCATTGCCCGACCTCGTATTCGTATCCATCAAAAAGATCATATATTCATTCCCGCAAATCCTCTATCCCTCCTAGACTCACCCAAGTAGGCTTTCCCTACCCGAAATCAGCTTCATATATATATATATATCCCACCATTACACATACTTGAACACGTATAATAATTTGCCCCTTTATCTGAATACGCTTCGCGCAACTCCTCTGGACGTTCAATAACCTTAGGAAACCCTTCTTCACCCTGTTTTTGGCTAATGAAATCGCCATTGATTTTCGATATGGCATTCCTCAAATTCCCCACCAAGCAATGCAACTCTACCCCTATATATATCCAGTTCGCTTTGTGCAACTCCACTCCAAATGAGATTCCCCATGAAAAATTTAGTAAGCCAAACATCCAGTTGACACGACATTTGCTTCCTCATGAATCCAGTGATTAAATGGACTCTCAACAGCTGGTACTAATTAACGTGGTAATGATTCAAGTGATCGAACTTCTTCAAATGTGGCGGTATAGCCCTCAGCATTTGCACTTCCCACAAGATCATAGACGGTCACATGCAGTTGCATCACATTTCTGAAAGCTTGGGCAGACACCGCGCAAGGCATTGCACTAGTATGCCCCAGTTTTATTCCATCCAATTCACTCTTTCCACAGAACCCTGCCCTCCTTGAAGATTCAACATTAGTTATGTGGCCATCGCTGCTCAATCAAAGCAAGTTCGTGCGTCACAAGGAGGCTCTTATTCAATGCCCCTGCATTGATTGGTCTCAAGGCCAAAGCAGCCAGATCACCATTTGTTTACACCCATTTTTGGCCAAATTCTATTTTATGAATTTGTTGATTAGAAGAAGGCCTCGAATGTTGGTCTCAGGCCTTGAAAAGCCTCATGATCGGTCATCCACGAAATCAGGCCAATTTGAAGGCCACTGATGGAGTTGAGTTTGCAAAGGCCTGGGCCAAATTAATGCCTAAGATTTCGTCATCACAAGACCAAGCCCAAGATTGGCCGAAGACTTGGGTTGACCCACTAAATCTAAGTGTTTTATCCAAGCCCAAGTCAGTTCTTAGAAATAATAAGGCCTTCTAGTGGGCCTCAATCAGTTAAAACCCAAGTTTTCTTTCTAGACTTGGGCTCGCATGGCTTACAAAGAAATTGGAGGCCCATAATTCACCTTGAGTTCAGGCCCAATTGATAGATGGGCCTAATTCCATACAAATGTCACATATGGCTTGTTAATTGGCAAGGAAAAGGCCTCAAGCTGCTCACAAGCAGCTCAAAGGCCTAGAAGCTCCTCCCTAGCAAGCTGCTCAAGCAGCTCAAGGGCTAAGCTGCTCACAAGCAACTCAAAGGCCAAGCTGCTCACAAGCAGCTCAAGGGCTAAGCTGCTCACAAGCAACTCAAAGGCCAAGCTGCTCACAAGCAGCTCAACCAGGCCTGCGTTTTTGGCCTTGGTGGGCCCAAATATCCCTTTTTTACAAGCATCCATGCATGCAAACAGCTCAACTAGACCAAGACACGTGGCAGCCATGCATGGAGACATCCCAAGCAGCTCACAAGCAGCTTAGGCCTGCACAAGCAGCTCAAAGGCCTAGAATGTTCTTACTGGGCAGACCTGGGTAAGCTGCTTACAAGCAGCTCAAGGTCTGAGTGGACCCCATCCTTCAGCATAAAGCAAGACCAAGGACAGGTGGCGTACATGCAGCCCCTTGGAGCTGTTGGATAGTGATTCATCCAGACCTAAGCAAGCTGCTCACAAGCAGCTCAAAGGCCTGGATGCAGAAGTTCCTTTTACTCCTTTACAAAGTTTTATGCAGAAAAAAGGGCTTTTCAGGCCTTTACCATTTCCTTGGAGTAAAAGGCACGTTTTTCTCAGAGAACACCCCTCATTGGACCATTTTGAAGCTGCTCAAAGCCTAGACCTTTGCTAGAAGGCCACATGGCAACTATGTATTGGAGCATTTTGAAGCAGCTCAAGGCATGTGACTCCTATAAATCCCAGTTTTGGAGGCCTTGGCCAGGGTCCACGACCAAACAAGCCCACGGCTTAAGCATATTTATTTTTCAACTAGTTTTTATCTTTTCGGTCCACGACCATAAAGCCTCCGGCTTACCCAATTTATCTTTCAATTATCTTTACTTTCCTGTTCAATCTAGCCAAGTCTAGATTTTATTTCATGTCCTTGTAATCAGACTTTGTTAAACCGTTAATAAAGTCCATTTATTTCTGTTTTAGGCCTTGCTCTACATTTCTTTCCATTTTTCACGCGATTAGGAAATTATTAAGTCCTTAGCCCGCAAAGGCAAACCACGAACCTCCATACGGCCTCACCCCTTAGGTCGTACGCAATGGTCTGTACGAAGTCAGATTGAGGCATCCAGGCCTTAATACGAATTTGGGCAGCAAACCTGCCCTGGCACGCCCGCATCAGGCCTAGAACTGCACTACTCGCTGTTCCTAGGCCCAATTGTTATTTTTCGGAAACAAACACCATTTTAATTTCCTGACACGGGTCGAGGCACTATCAAGGCTCATCGATCTGGAAATGCGCTATTTCTGCTTCGAAATCAAGACACGGTACCCAAAAACCATCTGGCTTGTCCCTTGCAGTAGACTTCCGGCGGAAGCTTTTTCTGCCACTTTCTAAAGAAATTTGGACATCTGATTACTCTCTAGGCTTTCAACATAATAGACCCCTTCATCGTTACAATCGACAGAAAGGCGGTCTTCTGTTTTTCCAGCAAATGGGTTAAAAATTAGTAGTTAAGGTTTGTGCCAGCGACGTACTGTTTCAGGGTGAATGATGTTTTGGTGATAACGTCAGGGACGGGGATAGAGAATATATACCGAGGCAACATGGACAGGAGGGAGGAGCTGATCTAACAAAGAAATCTTGTATACATATATATATATATATATATATTTTCAAGTGAGGAGGAGTTGGAGATGATGGTTTTATATATTCTCTCTCTGGATATGAATTCAACCTCCATTATCTGCAAGGTAAAACAAGTTACTAAATTAATTCACTAGCGATGGTTTATGCAACATGCTAATTTACCAGATTGATAAATTTAACTGCAGCAAATTTGGTTATTTAAACCTCAATTATCCATGCTTCTGTAGACTTTAGATTCTTTTATATACATTAGCAGCTGGGTTCATTGGTTGAATTAGTATTTACTGAAAATACTTAAGATTAACATCAATATGGAGAGAAATATTACAGTTAATAATATGAAATGGTGAGTTGAAATTTCAACATATCTTTTCAGTACAAAACGGCCAATTGAAAATTTTAAAAGGCTCTTAATTAGGAAAATAAAGTTTGGAAAATGGCTTGGGCTGCTATGGCGTATGCATTCATATACACTGTCTCTCTTAATAAAATAAAATAAAAAATCTACAAAAATCCAATCCAGCGGCTTATATTCTTCTCGATCCCCTATTTGGTCCTTATTCCGCTCGAATGGACAAAAAAAAAAGGCTTCAAACTTCTCTTCACGTTCAAACTTTCTGTCTTAAAAAAATTTCGCATTCAATCTAATTAAATCATTTATTTTGACCCAAAAATCATTTATAGATAAGGGAGTTTTTTTAATACTCCATCATTTAACATGATCGAACTGTAATATTGATGTAAGCATACACTTGCTTGTAAAACTTATGGACAAATTTGTAGCATAAAAGTTCATCCATGTTACTTCGAATGTAGAACGGAAGTGGTACGCTTGAGGATGAGGTAGGCTTCTATAGGCAAAGAATTGGAACTCATACTTCAAAGTGGTAAACATCGGGCAAAACTAGGTATTCTAGTTGTCAAATAAGAGAGAAACTTATTCATGGACGTTGTTCACGGAGCGGCGCAATCACAGCCGTCCATTCGTGCAATCAATGGTTGAGATTTATTTTTAATTTTGACTGGTCACAATTAATTTTCCATCCGGATAGTCTAAAAACACTCTGGACACGCGCGATTAGCCTCCTTAGAGCCTTCTTTACGGAATGGTTCGCAAAGAAGTTTTTCTGGTCAAATAATTGATACACAACACATTTTCTAGGAGCATAGTGATGAGAACCGATAATGATATTTATACCACGCAGTCTAGGAGAGCACTGAATGACCTACGGTGCACCAATGTGATGGAGAAGGAATTGAAAAATCACGTGACAGCGTTACAGGAGCACAAATCTCTAGTTTACCAATATACACTGGAAAAGACCTTGGAGCATCACGCGATAGTGCCATACGAGAGCATTGAATGACCACTCCGTGAAAACCATTGAATTTTTCTGGTAATTGTCCAAGGCTATTATGGTACTTAGGGGGTCTTCCACCTTCTTTTAAAACTTTCTTTTTTTAAAAAATTTAATTTTAAGTTCAAAAATTATGCGTTTACGTAAATAATTTTTCTATTAATATGAATTTAATTTGATAAATCTTATTGAAATATTTTAAATGATGCAAAAATAATAAAAAAATAATTTTTATTTTTATTATATTTAAATTTAAAATTACCTTTCTTTTTTAAAAAGAAAAAAGAAAGTTCAGAAAAAAAGGGGACGGGGCATTAAACACAATTTTCACTTGATAAGGCCGCCTCTATCTTCTAGGTTCAAAGCGAACCAGAAGAGTCACGCAGCGAGAGAGTTTGGATATGGCTTCCCGTCTCTGCTCTTGCTCCTGTTCTCTCACTCCAGACCACCATTTCTTCATCAACTCTCTCTCTCCTCCACCCCTACTCAAACCAACCCCTTTTCCACGCACCCCTTCTCTACAGCACTTCAACTTCCCTCTCTCTCCTCATCGAAGAACCTCTCTCCAAATCGCCCCGGTTTCCGTTCAAGACCCAGTGTTACAACAAACCCACGAACCAGATTCTGAAAAGCCCAAAAGCTACGTATGGGTCAACCCCAAAAGCCCAAGAGCTGCCCAGCTACGTGAGCAATCGTACGATGCCAGGTACGCTTATCTCGTTAGCATTGCCGAGTCCTTGAATTCTTGTAACCCAGATGAGAAAGATGTTTACAGCGTATTAGACGCGTTGGATGATAAGATTGTGGAGCAGGACGCTGTTGTCGTGCTCAATAGCATGTCTAACCCTGAAACGGCACCGTTTGTGCTCAAGTACTTTCAGGAGAGAATTAAAACGATAAGGGAAGAGGTGATTCTGTATAATGTTACGTTTAAGGTTTTCAGAAAGTGTAGGGATTTAGATAGAGCAGAGAAGTTGTTTAGTGAGATGGTCCGGAGAGGGGTTAAGCCGGATAATATTACGTTTTCGGCGATAATCAGCTGCGCTAGGCGGTCTAGTTTGCCGGAGAAAGCGGTGGAGTGGTATGAGAAAATGCCTGCCTACGGTTGCCAACCGGATGATATTCACCACGCGGTGATCATCGACGCGTATGGACAAACGGGTAATATAGATATGGCTTTAAGCTTGTATGACCGTGCCAGAGCTAAACGGTGGCGCCTTGATGCCCTGACATTCGCTACTCTGATTAAGATATATGGGATGTCTGGGAATTTCGAGGGGTGCTTGAATGTATATGAAGAGATGAAAGCAATAAGAGTTAAGCCAAACTTGACTGTATATAACTCGATGTTAGACGCTATGGGAAGAGCCAAGAGACCTTGGCAGGCCAAGTCTATTTATGAGGAGATGATAATCAATGGGTTTAAACCGTCTTGGGCAACCCATGCTGCACTACTTCGGGCCTTTAGCAAAGTTCGCTATGCTGATGATGGCTTAAGGGTGTATAGAGAGATGAAGCGGAAGGGGATGGAGTTGAATGTTACCTTGTACAATACCGTTTTAGCCATGTTCGCTGATGTTGGGTATGTTGATGAAGCTGTTGAGGTTTTTGAGGATATGAAGAGGTCCGGGACCTGCAAACCTGACAGCCGGACTTTCTCTTCTCTTATGACTGTATATTCCTGCAGCGGGAAAGTCTCAGAAGCAGAAGCCTTATTTGACGAGATGTTGGCAGCAGGTTTTGAACCTAGTATATTTATCCTGACTTCACTTGTTCAATGCTATGGAAAAGCCAAAAGCACAGACGATGTTGTTAGAACATTTAACTGGATATTGGTGCTAAATTTAACTCCAGATGAACGGTTCTGTTGTTGTCTTCTCAATGTGGTGGCCCACACACCAGCAGAAGAACTTGGTAAGCTTATCAGCTGCCTTGAGAAGGCTAATGCAAAGCTTGGTAATGTGGTGAAGCTCCTTGTAGATGGGGGAAATGGAGAAGAACAGATCCTTATGAGGGAAACTCATGAACTCTTAAATTCAGTTGGCCCTGATGTCAGAAGGCCGTACTGTAATTCCTTAATCGAGATCTGTGTTAATCTCAATATGTTGGAAAGAGCTTGTGAATTGTTCGACCTTGGGCTTAGACTTGAGTTATACGCAAATGTACAGTCAAAGTCTCCGGTGCTCTGGTCTTTAAACTTGAAGAGCCTCTCGCTTGGGGCAGCTGTGACTGCATTACATGTTTGGATGAATGACTTGTCCAAGGCGCTTGAAAGTGGAGAGGAGCTTCCATCACTGCTTGGTATCAGTACTGGACATGGGAAACACAGATATCCAGACTCGAGTTTGGCAGAAGTGTTGGAGTCACGTCTGAAGGAACTAAATGCTCCATTCCACGAGTCTCCTGACAAGGTTGGCTGGTTTACAACAACAAAGGTTGCAGCCAAGTCGTGGTTGGAGTCTAGACGCTCACATTAGCTGGTAAGTAGATCCTTAGCTGTTGTACTCGTCAGGATTTTTATCTCCCAAATGCAGCCTTTAGTGTTGCAGTCACATCTCTATAAATGGTGCTGATGTTTTTCCAGAATTCACCTTTCCCTTAGGTTTGTGCTCTACCTAGGTCTCATGATAGAGAGAAATTTTGTTATATTACATGGAAATGGGTAATTCATGCTTGGCTTCTTTCTTTTACAATTGATGGGTTTTTTTTTTTTATTCTTTTGCGATCGTGCTTTAGTGGACCAATATTGAACCAAGTAGTAGGAGTTGTGAATAGGTATGTGGGAAAGTGTAGGCTTGGAAGCTGATCCAACTTCCAGCCTCTTGCAAGTGTGGTGCCTTGGGACAGTAAAAAGGCAGTGATTGCGTATTTGCACTTTAAGGTTGTTAGTGGTGTTTATTTCCATCCCACATGTTCCTTTGAGAACCCACCACAGAAAAGCTAGTTGACAAGTTAGATAAATTGTTACAGTGGTTGTTTTTCGTTGTGTTGGACAGATGTAGGATAAAGAAGTCAAGCAACTTGAATGCAAGTTTTTCATCGCCACTTTGCACTTTTTGTCATCGCAACTTTGCACTTTTTGTCATCGCCACTTTGCACTTTTTGAACATGTGATAGGTGCGAGGTATGTTGTTTCACAAATCTATCCTCATTTGGCCTCCCACCACTGCTTGTAGTACGTGTGTTAATGTGTTGTTTGTTGTTCTGGGAATGTAGTTCTCATGGAATGAAGGGATGATAGCGAGTATATAGATGATCTATTTATGTCTCTGGTGATTTAAATTCAGTTAGGTAAGGCTTTCCATCTTCTGTGACAACTAAGCACTCTGCCCTAACGTAGGAAACCCTGCTTCACTCTCCTCCACTATCCTCTGCTGATTATATGGGATTGACTTATTGCATCGCACACGCCCATTAAGTGCATTTAAGAATGCTTCTGTTTAACTCTTTGACATCTATCATAGTTTTTATATTAACAGACGACATCTATCATAGTTTTTATATTAACAGACCGCGAGAGTCAAATCTCGGAGTACATGATCCCCAAGGCACTGCCTCTGAAAGCCCTTTAAAAATTAACTTTTGATTCTTTGAAGGCATCATTCTAAGAAGTCAACCTCGTAGAAACTTTAGTCCAACCCATAAGTTCAAGTTATTAGGAGGAGAGGTTGTAACATAATATCTGCCTTGTTGTGGGTTTGTGATTCTAATTTTGGACCTTGCTTGAACCTCTGGTTTGGGGAATGGGATTGGCCTGACTCAGTTGCTTGACTTGCACAGGTAACACCCACCGTTAGTGCCCAAACTGGTTGAAGTCTACCGGCAAGGTACTTTGATGGTTAAGTGAGAGCGGGGCCGGCCTTGGGCTAAAGCATGGGGTGCAGCTGCTTTAGGCCTCCGAAAATTAACCCAAAACCAAAACTTTTATATATATATATATATATATATATATATATATA
>BPLS01000152.1:283014-294420 GCA_019656275.1 Rhododendron kiyosumense | reverse complement strand
TCTCTCTCTCTCTCTCTCTCTCTCTCTCTCTCTCTCTCTCTCTCTCTGTTATAGAGAGAAGAACCATCTTCATTTCTCGATGTTCAAATAATAATAAAAAAAGGAATCATCTTCATTGCTTATGTAGTACAAATTATGCGGCCTTGACAAGTACTGTTGAATCCTTGCATGTACGTAGTGCAATTTACTTGTTTCTGTTCATTGATTTTGATTTGGATTTTATTTAGTCACCACTCTGATGATTGATGAATGAAGTTTTTATGACACAATGAAATTTTCTTAATTTGCCAACTTTTGTAACATACTGTAAGATTTATATATATATGCAGTCGTGGGGAACTCCCTGTCTTCCGATCCTACGGGTGATGCAGTTGGCTTTCATGAAGTACTGTTCATTCCGAAGGACAATAACAGGGGCTTTGCTCGGAAGCTACTTGGCATGGGTAATGAAGCAATACTCCTTAGTCTTTCGCTGTTTTAATTTTTCATAAGTTTGGGGCCTTTTTATGTGTAAAAGATTCCATTTATTCTATGTTAAAAAGCTCGCTCAAGTGGGGGATCCTTTTCTTTTTGTCGGAGAAAGAGCATTATTTCTTATATTAAGCACAAAGTTTTAGATAGCGGTACTGAGACACGTAATGGTATCGATTGCAGTTAAACAATACTATCGAAGATAATTGAAAGAAAATAATTAATCCCAATATAGTTACGCCTTTTTTGGTTAGTTTCTGATTTTTTTTTTTTTTGGTAGTATTAGTTATGCTTTTTTTTTTTTTTTTATGGTTATGTATTTTTTTCGGTATGCAATTTTTTTTTTTGGTGTACCATATACTTCTCCAAAATTTAAACCCATCAGGACCTAGTATGTGGCGGATCCATAGGTTACATAGTAGTGTGCAGTAGGTTTTGCCCTTGTGTTTCTCACATGAACCCCAATAATCACTAATTAAACATTAATTTGGCCTCTATGCCATTTTTGTCAATTCTCATTCATTGTCTATAACTCTTTACCTGAGTTTAGTTGACAACGTGGGCGGAGGTGGAGGTGTTGGTGGTAGTGGTACGACCGTGAATTGGATAGGGGGAACATGCTCAAAGGACAACATCGCAGTCTTCCAAGGACCAACTTCCCCACTCCCAAACGGCATCCCAACCTACACGGTCCAAGTCCTCAATGTCTGCGTCTCGGGTTGTAGCGTCTCTAACATCCACCTCAGCTGCGGCTGGTTCAGCTCTGCTCGGTTAATCAACCCTCGACTATTCAGGCGAATTTGCTACAACGATTGCCTCGTCAACAACGGTGAGGCTCTGGGTCCAGGAGAAAGCCTTTCTTTCCAGTACGCCAACAGCTTCAGCTATCCTCTTTCAGTTTCCTCTGTTGCTTGCTAGTATGAGCTATATAAATAATGAGGACGACACTCTGTAGTACATAAAGTTAGGCTCTTTTATGATGGCCATTGCTTTTCCAGTTTTCCTGCTGAAAATGTAGCTTTTGTGAAGGATTATGGACCATATATACTTAATAATTTCCCTATACCTTGGATTGTTTTTTGATGGGTGCTCTAGTGTGAACTTGTTAAAGGCAAAGTTAATACCAGCGGTCCAGCAATAGACCCCAAACCAAACTGCCAAAAGATTAATAATCAGCACATAATTGGTTTTTTGAACTGCATCAGCAAATAATCGGTTGGTCAGTCCCAAATTTACGAAGTTGCCAGTAACTGGAGAGGATCTCATTCTTTGTCGCTACATGATTTTGTTACATGGTACCATGTGATGAAAATGTTACATGGCACCTCGGGGTGAGTAACTACTACTTTTGATCTCTTATCATGAAATAGTTTAAAAGATAGGCTTTTCCCCATAAAAAACCAGTTTTCAGAAATTATTCATCCAAATGCGCTCTTTCCAGTTTGTGATTTCAGCCAACTTTGGAGGTTGGTTACTTTCCCAGACCCAGAGCATAACAAACGGACCCTTTCAACTGTCTAGCGCTTCATTTTGCCATAGTGGGATATATCATCTACCAACGAGGTGAGATAAACAATATATGTACTCATGCAATCTCGTTCTATACTTTAAAAGATAAGTCCTAGATGCACTTTATATAGTCAAGTAAAAACAACAAGACAGTCAAGTGCACGAAACTCTTAAAATTATTTTTGGAATAGCTAAGATCTACGCAGCCTTACCACCACACGTGGAGAGATTGTTTCCATGTTTTTAATTTTCTATTGAACAACAAACAAATACAAATATCAAGACCGGGAAAACAAATTACAACAAAACTCTCGATCTAGCTGGCATATTCATAGCTAAAATCAGAGACACCAACCATAGCGTTAAGCACTTGAGAAACAATGAAGATGCTGCCACCAAAGATTGTGAGAACAAGAATAGCAGAGATGGGGTTTTTCAACAACTCCCATATGGGCTGAAGGAGGGTGTAAATCACACCAGTACTCACTGTCAGAGCATAAAGCCCATATCTTCTCATGTTATCCCAAAAGTCTTCCATTAGTGGCCCTTCAGGCCCAAAAGCCAGTGCCTTCTGTTCATCCACTCCAATCAGAAGCAATACTAATCCAATGGTAACTGTTCCCATTATCACAAATCTTGAATACCCATTCGGGGAAACATGTGAAAATTCTTCTCCACAAATCTCTGGGGATTTGGGTAGGAGCCCTGGGATTTGGGGCTTGTGTATGAGACTTCGTTTTGCACGGTTAATTTGTATGGGAGGAAGAGAAACTGGGGATGGATTTTTATAGTGTTTTAGACGAGATGTGGTTCTGAAGGGGATGAGAAAAGGAGGATTTGGCTTAGCAGACGGGGTGGTGAGGTGATTGTGCTTTGGGTAGAAGAGTTGGGATCGAAGAGCAAAAGAGTTCATCTCTCTGATTCTTTTCTAAAGCTCAGGACTTATGAGTTATGATGGGGTTTATTTTGCTGTTCTATTGGAAGTGGGAATTCAGTAGTGGGTGGCTGGTGGGCTCTCTTTTTGTTCATAGCCTTATCTTCATGCTGGATGGGCCATACGATTTATTTTCCCGATGGTGAAACAAGCACGTCGAGCTTTGAAGTGTTTGAACTTTAACGAGTGAATCGAGCTTTTAAGTGTTGAGCTCAGCTCAATAAGCTAAAGCTTACAACTCGAACTCAAGGTCGACTCGACTATTAAGCAAGTTGAGCCCTAAAGAGCGGAACTATAAGCTGCAAGAAGATTGTTTCGTTTACGGCTCTAGAAGTTGTTTAACATAGTAATTCATATAAGAAAACGAAACAAAATTAATGGCCTTGTTCGTTTAGCATATTTACTTTGTTTGTACTTTATTTTTTAATTATTATCCTATATCTCTTTTCAATCATTACTCTATTTTTCCAATTATTAATTGTATTTCTCTCTCTATCTCTCTCCACTCATTACCCATCTCTCCAATCATTATCCTATATCTCTTCACCTACTATCAAAATAAAAATACCCAAATGTGCTAAATGAACAAAGCCGATACTTAGCCCAGAAGCAGGGTCCAGCCCACCTTCTTACCGGAGAAAAGCTGCTCCCTATTTTCAAGGGTTCAACCCAATGTTGTTCTCCTCCAGTTGTCATCAATGGGGCACCCAAGTCTACAAGCTCTGCAACCCTGACTAGTTTCATGGGGTCTGTCTCCCCCGTTTCTCTCTCCTCTTCCAACAATCTTCTTCTGTCCCTCATTCACCTCCCCAGACCATCACCGCACACAACACAAACCCCACAAAACCCAACCTCTTTTTCCTGAAGCTCTATCTCTCTTTTTAACCATTTTTGGGTCTTCTCAGGTCAGTCCTAAACCATTAGAATTTTTTCTTTGTTTTTGTTTTGCTTTGCTTTTAGGGTTATACATATCACTTCCAAGTTACAGCCTTAAGTTCCTATGCTATCTTGTGATCAGTAATAATGGTTAGTGAATGCTATATGCGTCCTTCTGTATGTGCCTATGGATTTAGTGGGACTTTGAAAGTTAAGTTCAAACCCACTCCTTTTTTGACCTGGGTTTTGGGTTTAAGAACCCTAGTTTTGTTTTCTGTAATCGGCTGCTGTTCTTTGCATCCTGTGGAATGTGGGTGAACTTTCCGAATAGCCCAATGCGTACCAAGGTAAGTTGAAATTTGATGCATATACCTTGCATTTAGAATGAACCGAATATGCTATGGCATTGAATTGAATACACCTTAGCCTTTTGTTTTTCACAGACTGAATTTTTGTGTCTTTGGAATTTATAGTCATGTTTACTCAGTTTAGAAGAATTTTTGTTACTTATTTGTTTAGATCAAACGGAGGTATTCAAATTATAGTATCACTTTATTTCTCTAGCTCTGTATGTGTGCTCTGGCCGTGAGCTGGAAGAAAAGAAAAGTACAGGTAGAGACAGGGTGGCTAGGGGTTTTCATGTACAATTGCAACCTACTGTTAAGTACAATAGCGACATTACCAAGTGTTGAAGAAGCTAATTGGTTTCTAAGTCGAATTATCTAATCACACTAAAACTAATTGTTGCCCTAATAAGTGAAGTGATATTTGTTTTTGGAAAAGAATGGACGACAGAATGTTTAGATGTACCGAAAATTGTTCTTGAATCACGATGCAAAGGTTTAGCGACATCACCAAGTGTTGAAGAAGCTTAAGGCGAATATAGACAGAGGGTTTTCCGCCAAGCTATAATACAATAGAAGTAAATGACCAATTCACTTCTGGTTAAAATTGGCATAACCATTATCATCAATAATAAGTATTTGTTGTTACAGAGCTCGAGCTGTACTGGTGTTGTTTTCTGTAATCGGCGGCTGTTCTTTGCATCCTGTGGCTATTCGGAAAGTTCATCCTGTGGAAAGTTAAGTTCAAACCCTCTTTGTAAACCATGAGGTTAGCCCGGCGGTTTAATGTTGTCAGTGGGTTCAATCCTAGGTCACATAATCCTCCAGTGGGACTGCTCTCAATCCTTAATGTTTGCATGTTGTCAGTGGGTTCAATCCTAGGTCACATAATCCTCCAGTGGGACTGCTCTCAATCCTTACAGTTGCAAACATTTTATAGTTTTGAGATGTTTTCAAGAGACTCATTACCGCACACGCATTATGTGACTCAAGTTCAATCATATAGCCAGAGGGTACGACTCCTAATAATAAAGAGAAAAACCCTTCTCTGTAGTTTAGGGCAGATAGGTTAATCTCAGCAACAAGTGTTTAACTGAAATGAGGGCTCCGCCTGTTACTATAGCAATAGGGAACGTAATGGGGACCTAGAATCCTGCTACGGTCTTTGGTGTTGCTGTCTATCTAGCTAGGTGGGTTGAACATATATGATAACCACTTGAATTTGGATGCTTAACAAGTAAGCAGCTTTCAAGAAATTTGCATGGTGTATTAACTCAATCTTTTACGGTTCTTTTAATCAGGATGTCTACAGATAAGAATGTCTTTGTGGAGTGGGAGGAGCAAGTCATTTCCAACGAGAAAGGAAACCGCATAGTTCACTATTTCTTGAAGAATGAATATGGCAATGCAGTCCTCGCCGTTGTGGGTACTGAGAGGAGTATAAGGCACATGATGTATGTTGTTGCAGAGGAGTACCTTCAGGCATATGGATCCGAGGGATTAATCAACGCCAGCACAAAGTGGCGAGCGAGACGAGAAGTGGTGGATTGGCTCACAGCAATGGTTTCAAAGCATCAACCATCATTACAAATATCAAGTACGTACTTCCTATGTTGAAATTCTGCAGATACCATTGCTACAATTTTCATTGCCTCTTCCTTATGGCAACAATATTCTAGTTCTGCTGCTGTACCAAATTAAGAGTTGTGTTGTTAGGACTGAATCCTTAACTTGGGGAAAGAGTCGTTCCTGAACCACCAGATTAAGAGTAAGAAGTGTGCATGGACATTGATGAATTACATTTTATTCCTGATAAAGTAGGGTAATGGTTTATTATGGATGGAAAATTCTTTCTGCTCGTTCAGTTGGACACATGTGATCATTTATGTTCGTCGTTTAAGACAGACAAAACAGTGGTGTTAGCGGTGATGATGCATCGAGGGTTGCATGGTGGACGAGAGAGGAGAGAGAAAGGTGATTGTAGTTTGGTACATATATATAAGAAAATAGGAGCAAACAAATACAGAGTAAGGTTTGTTAACAGAATTAGGTTTTACACTTTGCTGCAAAGGACAGGGTTTTTTTTGGCTGGGTTTTGGACCAAAGGGTATTCGGTGTTTTTGGGCATAACCACTGTGAAGTGTAATTACCCCACTTTATTTGGGTAATAAGCGATTTTATTACCATAAGAAAGAGATATGCAATGAATCTTAAAACACACCCTCGTAGGGGAAACAAAAACCTGGCCATTGACCAAAATCTCTTCTTATGAGGAAACAAAAACTTAGACAAAACCCTAGCCAAAAAGGAAAACCAATGACAACACCAATGACAACCAGTAGGCTAAGTAGAACAAATTAGAAAGCTTGTTTCATGTACTAAGCTTGAGATTGTGTATCTTGTCTTTCAAGCTTACTCTGCTTTCCATCCTGCAATATAATGGACTAGCCACATGCCTCTTAATTCGTGATGGAGTTGAGCCAGAAACGTTTAAAAAGCACCATTACCAACACTCCCATCGTCCTTTCTCACGTCCATACTTAGGGAATCCACAGTAGGCATTTTTTTGTGTATTGCTCACAGGCATTATCTTTTACAATCCCTTACCTCCTCCTTAGTTTTGTTTGTTTAGTTATTCATGCATGTCTTGTGCTTGTTTAGTAGTTACTGCATTTCACTGTCCTTCTGTAATTTTGGATAGCATGATATGTACTTTGTTTTTTCCACGATCAAAATAATTAAAGAAATAATTATTGTTTGCTTAATCTTTGCAATTAACCCTTATTCTCTCCCTTTATGTTTATCTGTAGGATTTGAAACCAATGTAGTCTTTGTATGGTATTTTTTCCCTTATCTTCTAAGATCTTGCCAATATCATCAATTAACAATACCCAACAAGAGCACTATAACATTGATTGCACAAAGCACTTCCCTGTCTATCCCGCTAAAAAAGTGATTCCCGGACTATTTTAACTTCCCATTAAATGGATGTGGATGTGCATTGATGACAAATGTTTGGTCTATATGTGCATACTCAAGAATGGACAAGTCCACAAAATATACATACTGTTTTTTGTGCAACTGTTCCTTTGTCTTGCTTCGGGATCTCAACAAGCTTAAGTGTAATGTGGCAGATGCACAGACAAGCAACTCAATACCAGCTCTAGGATATCGGGAACACTCAACGACTAGTATCAGTGCTCTGCATACGCATCTACCGGTTCATATTCATATGGTATTCACTTCCTATCAAACTATTACGCCTGGTTATGCTTCATGATTCAAATTGGACAGCAATGAGTTTTCATTTCACATCCAGGTTCCAAGGAGATTGAAAGTTCACGATGCAGAAATCGAATGGTCAGGTGTTTATTGGATTTGTAATAAACACCTCAGGCACTATCCAGCTTTTCGTAGGAATGAACTCACCGTAGCTGTAAGCATAAATCCATTGCATAAAGTTTCTCTGTCAGCAACACTCAACACTAACTCTTTTTCTTTCTTCATTTCCTCCTGATGTCAGGTTCATTCCTTTGTATTCATTAGGGCTGAAGAAGAAAGTCACTATATTGGTTACCTGGAAGATTTGTATGAAGACAAAAAAGGCCAGAAGAAGGTTAAAGTACGTTGGTTTCACCACAATCGGGAAATTAAACGTGTATTACCTGAGCTGAATCCGCACCCAAGAGAAATTTTCATTACACCTCATGTTCAGGCAATCAGTGCAGAGTGTATTGACGGTCGTGCCACAGTTTTGACTCCTAAGCATTATGAGAGATGGTTGGCTGCTTTTTCCCACTCTCAAAGATCAGGAATTCATGTTTGCTTTAGGCAATTTAAAAGCAATAAGGTCAAGCCCTTCTCCCTAAGTAAGTTACGAGGCTATTTGAATCAAAGGGTCCTCTCTTCTTTAAATCGCCCTCTTGTCTTGAAGCATGGAACCAAGGGCCTTAAAGCAAACGGGGAAGAAGTTTATGATGTTACCCATGACGACCATGGAAGACGAGGTGGCAAGAGAAACCGAAGTTGTGGACTGGCAAATTCAATCCCCGGGAACCAGATAACAAAATGTGAACCAACCTATAAGAAGTTGAGGATCAAGTTATCAAGTAGGGAAGTTAAGTTTGTTAGACCTCAGGGCTCAAGTCATTCATCTTTCAAGGTGGGTGAAAAGATCGAGCTACTATGTCAAGATAGTGGCATCAGAGGCTGCTGGTTCAGGTGTGAGATCTTGCAAGCATCAGGAAAGCGTTTGAAAGTTCAATATGTTGATGTGCAGGATGCTGATGAGTCCGCCAATCTTGAGGTATGTAAATGCTTGAGAAGATCCTTTGTAATTGTAAACCTACTATTGACTTAAGTGGGGAATGGGACCAGACAAATGGAAATTAAAACATGTATGGTTGCCAGAGGAACATTCAGCATGATCATTTTTTTCTTTTCTTTTCTTTTCATTTCCCCCTACCTAAAATAGGCTTCACAGGTTATGTCTGTAGAACTCGGCTTCCTCAACAGTAACATGAATACATCATTCTTTTTTCTTTTCTCAATGATCAGTTTGATAATAGTTGGTGGTATGCCAAGTGTTATAAACACGACGACAATGTTTTTGTTCTGGTTATCCGGCTAGACACACATGTTTGCAGATTCTTTACTATTTTGGAATGGTCTTTGGATATGAAAAACAACTTATTTTCATGCACAGGAGTGGGTTCCTGCTTCCAAAATGGCAGCTTCTGATAAACTTGGCATGAGATGCTCAGGGCGTTATATCATCCGGCCATGGCCTTCTGAGGATTTTTCGGACTGTTCGTTTGAGGTCAGAGCACCAGTTGATGCGTGGTGGAGTGATGGCTGGTGGGAAGGTGTTGTAACTGGAATTGACAAACCTGGAGATGATAATCTCCATGTTTATTTCCCTGGTATGCTATGATTCAGTACTCTCTCTCTCTCTCTCTCTCTCAAGACTTCAGTGTTGTCAAATACTATGATTTAGGGAACCCTTGTCCATTGACTATCCACTTTCTGAATTTTGTGAACCAACTGTGTCATGTGGGCTCGGTATGCTGAGGGTACATGTCTAACCGTTGAAATTCGTCTAACCCTTGGAATTCATCTAATTTCCATCCAAGGACCTGCCAAAATATACATACTCGTGCGTATATTTCTGCAATGGAAAATTTTCCACTGTCTATAGTGTGTACAAGGTGCATGGAGCATTTAATGTAGGATATGCATTCTCTGCATTGTTCATGTTCGATTTGGTATTAGTTTCCTGGGGAATGTCCAACTGAATATGTCGGGCTCAGGTCTAAAACCCTTATCTAAGTGTGACTGGGATGAAATCAACACGAAGTAGATGAGAATGTTTTGGTAATTGTGAGGATTCTAGTCAGGGGCAGCGTCGGTTGTTCAAGGGTCATCCCATGGATAGTTACATGAATTGTGATTCAGATACATTTAGCCCATTTAAGTTCATTCAAATGTCTAGGTTCAATGTCTGCATCTGTTATCAGACCCCTTAAACAAATTTTGGTTGATTTAGACGTCTAGGAATTAAGAGTCTTTTACATGGCTTAAAAATATGGATGGAATCTTTTTATTTTAAGCAAATAGATTTTATTTTATTAATGAATTTGACTAACGAGGCTGCGATTATTGTGACTGGGATTGGGGCCCTTGTTGAAATCGCGTAACCCTTGCGAGAGTGAAGCATCTCTTTTTTCTGTTCTCTTTATCATTCTTTGTTTTCTTCTTCTTTGTTTAGATAATCCAAGTTCTATTCTTGTTTCCCCCAAAACCACCATGATTCCATCTATAGGCGGCGATAACTCAAGTGTTCTAAAGCCGTTCTACGTCAGAGTGTCCAATACATTTATAAGTGTCTATGTAACATAGTAAACCATGTTTTGGTCAGATGTTGATAGGATGACATTTAGAACATTTAAGTTCATTCAAATGTCTAGGGTCAATGTATGCATCTGATATCGGATCCATTAAACAAATTAGGTTGATTTAGTCGGCTAAAAAATATGGATGGAATCTTTTTATTTTAAGCAAATAGATTTGATTAATGAATTTGACTAATGAGGCTGCGATCATTGTGACTGGGATTGGGGTCCTTGTCGAAATCGCGTAACCCTTGCGAGAGTGAAGCATCTCTTTTTTCTGTTCTCTTTATCATTCTTTGTTTTCTTCTTCTTCGTTGACATAATCCAAGTTCTGTTCTTGTTTCCTACCCAAAACCACCCCAATTCCATTTATAGGGGGCAATACCTCAAGTGTTCTAAAGCTGTCCTGCGTCAGAGTATCCAATACATTTAAAAGTGTCTATGTTACATAGTAAACCATTTTTTGGTCCAACGTTGATAGGATGACATGGTGAATTCAATTTTTTTTTTTTTTTTTTGGTGATTTTAGGTGACAATCGGTTCTTGACCGTCAAAAGAAAAAATATAAGGACTTCAAGAGATTGGGTTGGTAACAGATGGGTAGATATAAAAGCAAAGCCTGATATATTGTCTTATATTTCTTCCACCGTTAGCCCCAGCGTGAAGTTCCCAAAATGCACGGTGCTGGCTGAGGCATCTGATTGTGGTCCCTCTTCATTAATGGATGGCGACATTCTGACCACCAAACATAAAGCGGCTGAAGACGTTAAAGGAGAATTATCTAATTCAGCACCATCTACCGCCCATGATACTGAGGAAGTTGACTTGATGAAGCAACTTTGTATCGGCAGTGAAGATAAAGTGGTAAAAGGTGGTGACACCGGCGATGGTGCTGGTAACGAGGTCAAGTCAATTTTAGATCTTGGGGCTGCTAACCAGAAATTCGAAGCAGTAGAAGGGATGGGATTGGTGCCTTAGCTCGTGTGAGTCGACGGTTTGGCATGGCGGAGAAACTTTTTGCGTGCTTACTGGAGAATCCTTGAGGAGCTTCCATTGGTTCTCGTATATAGTATAGAGGTCATGATATATGCAGAAGGTGTTCTAGTTCTATAAAGTCCAGGGATTTCTTTAATTTCTTCGCTTTTTGAGTGTAAATTAGGGATACCTGTTGTGGGTTTTTGAGTTGTATAGCGGAAATTTTGTTTTACCGCAAAGAGGTAAAAATTGGGGTCAAGATCCCATCAGCCCAAATATATTTGATACCTAGCTAACAAGTTGGTAAAGTGTCTCTGTCGTCAACTGTAAAACTCAGGTATTGATTCACTTGTCAAATATATTAGTCTCCTAGTGGCCGGTTGGATTTCAGATTCCGGTTTAAACT
>BPLS01000152.1:196914-283004 GCA_019656275.1 Rhododendron kiyosumense | reverse complement strand
CTACTGGCCAGTTGAGATCTTTTACGCGGTTGTCATCACACTCACTCACTCTCTCTCTCTCTCTCTCTCTCTCTCTCTCTCTCTCTCTCTCTCTCTCGGTGAGAAATTATTCATTTTGTATTTCATGAAATGATTTATACAATCCCAATGGGTAGCTTAAGTGGCAACATGGATGAGTTGTAAATTTAACCATCCTGAGTTCAAAACATGGCAACTTCTTGGGCTAAACCGTATGGAGAGAGAGATCTCTTGTGAATCCCCTGGTCCCAATATAAATGACTTATCTTTGATTGGACTGGAGAGAAGAATAGTCAAGATGCTCGTAAGTTGGCTCGGGCACCGTTGACCGTCGAATCCCACCCCCCCAAAAAAAAAGGAAAAGAGGAGCTATATTACCTACTCAGAAATGGTTCTAATGCTATCGAATGGTTCGATGCATGTAGAATCCACTCATCACATGGTTACAGATTTGTGTTCCTCCGTCTGTGTTCGTAGTACTTTTGTTCATAAAATGTTTCACGAAATCTTGTTTCCATATAATCGAGGGGTTGCAATCTCTCGCTCGTTGTTCCATTGAGTGTGGACACAAGTTAAAAGAAGAGTGTTGGCCAAGAATACCTTTGCACTTGGTAAGTCCAATTTTCTATCCAGATCATCTGAGGATTTTTGGTGTGGTGATCGTGTGGTTGTTCTATATAATTATTTACTCTTTCTTTGGCATAGTATAGTACACTTGGAATCCTCTTGTTATTTGAATACATGTTAGTAATTGTTTAGGGGCGGGACTATTTGCAACCCTTTATTTTCTCCTATAGCCCGCTACATTTCGGTAACTGGTTGTTGAAAATCATAAGTAACATTTCGGTAAATAGTTGTTAAAAATAAGATTATATTTCAGTAACTACATGTCGAAAATATGTTCAATTTTCGATAAACAACTGCCGAACATACATTTTCGGTAAATAGCTGTTGAAAAGAATATTATATTTCGGTAATTGAATGCTAAAAATGTATCTCAATTTCGGTAACTAACTGTCGAATAAAATTGAGAATTTTTAACGGGCTATGTGAGAAAATAAAAGGCTGCGAATAACGCCATTGTTTAGTCCATTTTCTTAGTTACTCCTAGTAAATTACATTTGGAATCCTTGTGTTATTTAAGTACAGTACATGTTAGTACTCCCTCTGTCTCATTTTGTTAGTCTTCTTTCTGATTTCTCATTATTCCAAATTATTTGTTTAATTTAGAAAGACCTACTGTACAAAAAAAAAACCCCTATGAAAGTACTATTCTACCGTCTTTCTTTCTTGAAATGATGTGACAAATAAATTTGAATTTAAAAGCATTTGTGAAAAATTTAGTTTTCAAAGTGTAATAATTATGTCTACTTGTTATGTTGAATTCTCAAAATTGGGCAAACAAATTAAAATGCATAAGTAATTCTTTATCTCTTTAGAGAGAAACATAATATACATAAGGATCCATATTCGATTTACTTAAAAAAGAGAAAGGGACTAGCAAAACAATTATGACCTTTCGGTAAACTGTAACCCAGTCTGTAATTCATTATTTTAAAATCCTGGCTGGAGAATCTAGTAGAAAATCCATATTCCAAAATTTCTCACAGAGGATCGAGGAAGAATCTCCATAGAGGATTCATTTTTACATTCCCTTATGTCATGCCGCTCGTCAGTTCAGAATGCAAATCGTCATGGGAAACGACTGCCCCAGCAAATTGTCATGGCAAACGTCACTAGGAATTTCCACTTGCTGTATATTTAAATACCAAGATTCATTATTATCTGCAGTTTGTAGTTTGAGATAGCTTCAGGTCATATTTTAATCAGAGACGGCATATTTTTTATTTTGATAATCGAGTGTTCGTGTCAGCTGACACAATTCGACTAATTTTACCGCACCTTGACTAGCACGGGGGCACGGATTATTGCAGTAACTGGTTGGGGGTTTTTTTTTTTTTTTTTAAAATAGTATTGTCTTATCTCTGTCAAAGCTTCTGAATTTCTCCGAGAAGAATATTCCAGGTTATCTTCCCCGAAATTTCTGGCCATAGCTCATCCCTCTCCTGCCTAATTATATATATAACCGCACTTCACTTCAATTGTCTCCATAACCTCTCTCTCTCTCTCTCTCTCTCTCTCTCTCTCTCTCTCTCTCTCTCTCTCTCAGCAATGGCTTGTTGCATCGATGATTCAAGAAACCAGAAGGCAAGCAATCACTTTTTCTACACTTCAGTATGCAGGATCCCAAAAATCTTGATACCCAGTTCCTCAAAAATCAGTGATCCTGCAAAAGTCGTTCCACAGGACGGGTACGAGGATGATCCTATTTGGCTCAAAATACGAGAGGAGACCAATTCCGATGTTGAACAAGAGCCTATACTGTCAAATTACTTCAATTTCTTGATACTGTCACGTACTTCGTTGGAAAGCGCCTTGGCGAATCATTTGGCGGAAAAATTGAGCAATTCTAACCTGTCAACCGACGCCCTTTACGAAGTTTTCTTCGATGCAATGAACAGAGATTGTGGCATTAAAACTGCTATAAGAGATGATTTAAAAGCTGTGAAAGAACGTGACCCCGCTTGCATTAGTTATGTTCATTGCTTCTTGAATTTCAAAGGTTTCTTATCCATCCAAGCTCATAGGGTTGCACATAAACTATGGTCAGAAGGTCGGGCTGTTGCAGCGTATCTAATCCAAAGTCGGGTTTCAGAGGTTTTCGCAGTTGATATCCATCCGAGAGCGAAGATCGGACATGGGATACTACTAGATCACGCCACCGGACTTGTGATTGGAGAAACGGCTGTGATTGGAAACAACGTGTCGATCTTGCATAGCGTGACGTTAGGAGGTACAGGGAAGACTAAAGGGGATAGGCATCCCAAGGTAGGTGATGGGGTTATGATAGGTGCAGGGGCTAAAATTTTGGGAAACGTTAAGATTGGCAACAGAGCTAAAATCGGTGCTGGTTCGGTTGTGTTGAAGGACGTTCCCCTGGGAGCCACCGCGGTTGGCAACCCGGCTAGACTGGTTGGAGGAAAGGACAAACCAAAGATGTGTTAAGTACATTAGCACATCCTTTTCACTATTTGTAGATACAAGAATTTTTGTTGTGTTGTATTGTAATTTTTCAGGCCAATTCCACATTCTCACTTTTAAGTATGAACATGTGATTGATTCCTTGTACTTTGTTCTAACTTCTATCCATATGAACATGTGATTGATTCCTTGTAGTTTGTTCTAACTTCTATCCATTTGGCACATGAACTACATACAAGGGTGACTAATTCGAATGGTTCTTGAGATTCACGCCCTTTAATTTATTCGGCTCATGTGACGTTTGGAAGAAATATTACAAGAGTACCAATGATATGTGTGTACACGTATTGTTCTTTTTTCCTTGTAAATTCATGAAGTCAACTCTCCAATGTGGCAATACTACTATTTGTTTATGAAGCAGAGAAAAAGGCATCTAATTACTGCATAGCAAGAAACTAACGTATGACATCCTACTTTATAACTACTATGAGTTTGGCCTCCAAAGAGAGATCAGTACCAAACAACTATCAATTTCTTCTCTCTTGTCTGAAATGGAGCTTCCCATCTCCATAACCACTTTATTCCTCCTCCTCCTCCTCCTGTTTTTCCTATTCAATTTGCTTAAGATACTCACAAGATCCAAAACTAAAAACCCAACTCCAAAACTTCCCCCAGGACCATGGAAGCTACCTCTCATTGGAAGCATCCACCACCTAGCTGGCTCACTACCACATCATTCTTTGAGAAATCTGGCAAGGAAATATGGACCCCTCATGCATCTGCAACTAGGAGAAAATTCAACGATTGTCATATCAGCGCCACGACTGGCCAAAGAGGTAATGCACACGCATGATCTAGCCTTTGCAAATAGGCATGAAGTTCTAGCAGCTAAGATTATGACCTATAATTTTGTAGACATTGCATTTTGTCCCTATGGTGATTACTGGAGACAAATGCGCAAAATTTGCATCTTGGAACTCCTAAGTGCCAAAAATGTCCGCTCCTTCCGGTCTATTCGGGAGGATGAGGTTTTCCATCTTATTGAGTCCATCAAATCATCCTTAGGTTTGCCAATCAATCTTACCAAAAAGATATTTTCATTGACAAATGACATAACGTTTAGAGCGGCATTTGGAAAGAGATACAGAGACAAAGATGAGCTTATTCCCTTGATTAAGGAGTCGATAGAGCTGTTAGGGGGTTTTGATGTGTGCGATTTGTTTCCCTCGCTCAAAGTACTTCAATTTCTCAGCGGGATGGGGTGTAAATTAGTAAGGCTTCATCGCAAGATGGATCAGATCCTCGAAAATATAATCAACGAGCATGAAGAAAATCTCAGAAGCTCTAAAGGGAGATATGGTGAAGTTGGGGAGGAAAATCTTGTCAACGTGCTGCTTAGACTTAAGCAAAGAGGTGGACTTCAATTTCCTATCACAAACAACAATATTAAAGCTATCATTCAGGTGAGCCTTTCTACTTAATTTCTCACACACATCTTTCACCACAAACTGAAATAAGTTTCAACATTCTTACAGGAAATTTTCTCTGCTGGAACTGAAACTTCCTCAAGTACAGTCGAATGGGCAATGTCGGAAATGGTGAGGAATCAAAGAGTAATGGAAAAGACACAAGATGAACTGAGACAAGCCCTCAGGGGGAATAAAAGAATCTGCGAAACTGACCTTCAGGAGTTGAGATATTTGAAGTTGGTAATCAAAGAAACCCTCAGGTTACACCCTCCTGCTCCCTTGTTATTGCCTAGAGAATGTAGGGAACAAGCTGAGATTGATGGATACCTTATACCCATTAAAACAAAAGTTATTGTGAATGCCTGGGCTATGGGAAGAGATCCTGAGTATTGGGATGATGCTGAGAAGTTTTCACCAGAGAGATTTGATAACAGTCCGGTTGATTTTATAGGAAACGATTTCCAATATATTCCATTTGGGGCGGGGAGAAGGATATGTCCAGGGATGTCTTTTGGTCTAGCAAATGTCGAACTTCCTCTAGCTCAATTGTTGTATCACTTCAATTGGAAACTACCCAGTGGGACTAAGCCAGAAGATCTAGATATGACAGAGACCTTTGGAGCAAGTGCTAGGAGAATAAGCAACTTGCATTTGATTGCTACTCCTTATTTCACTTGATCATGAGTAAAGCCACCGTTAGAATGCGATGGACCACAATTAGTCCTCCTTTTCATTATGCAAATGATTGGATTCTATGTTTCGTATTTGTAAAATGTTTTTGCTGAAGTAATTTCATTTTCCTCTTCTTCGAGAACATAACATTCCAAGCATACTAAAGCATAAGGTGCGATGTTCTCAAATTCCATGTCTATGTTCACTGTTTATGAATTCTTCCTTTTCCTTCGGTTTCATATTTGCAAATCCAATTTGCTTAGTACCTTTTTCTAGTTCAGAAAAAGGTTTGAACAGATCGATAGAGGTGACTCTAAGATTATTTATCCTATTTCCTTAGTACCTTTTCCTCTTCTCTTCTTGTTCTCGTGAATATAGCTGGTGGAGTAGCAGTTTTGGTTTTCTCTCTAAGTTATAAATGAGGAACACATTCAAGGTCAAATTGCTTTAACTTGTCTCCATTTGTTTATGTTTTCATCTTTCCTTTTTGGTTGTTGAGCAGTATAAGCAACATAATTGTGTATTGTTAAGGAATTCATATAATTAGAAGCTCAAGTTTGAAAACTCAAAGCTTGTCATAGTTTCAACTTATCAATATCTTGAATTACACTGGTCTTGTGTTGGTAACTTGGTAATACATATATTCAAGGCCATACAATCCAGGTGATTTTAAATGTGCATCTCTAATTAATTTGCTGTTTAATTTCTTGGTTGGCGACAATCCTGATTTTTGTCATAATCAGAGTCATTGCTTCTCTTCATACCAGGATCTGCTGCAATAGAAGGCCTTCTTCGACAAATCTATGCATCATAGAATTTTTTACAGGCTTCTTTTTGTTTTTTGTTTTTGAAAATTTGATCTTTGTAATGTTAAAACACTTTTTTTTTTTGGTGCACATCTATTCCGAAATAGAAGGGGAGAACCTCTTGGTGTGAACAACTTTGTGAAACTATGTCACAAAGGCGATTTCCATCATAGCCCAAAAGAAAATATCATTTCACAGGTTCTGAAATCTCACTTGAGGTAAGTTCTCAAGTTAGTTATTTTTAGTTAAGTTAGAAAATTACACTTGAATGCTATCTTTCTTTTGATTTTGTTTGGGATAGGAAACGATGAGTTTGATTTGTTTGGCTACCTGCAGATGTAAAGATTTGGATTCTGCTCACTGGGTCGGATATTGAACCTCTAGAAAGTTGTCAAGTTACTTTATTCTCGAAGAATTTTGTTCCTTGGATATGTAGTATGGGCAGTTTTTTGGAATTTATGGTTGGGAACTATGCTAGATATCTCCCCTTTGAATTCTTTTTCACCTTTCATAGATGTTACTCACAATCTGTATACGGTAACGAAGTGTTCACTCATTTGTCACCAGAGCCAGACGACTTCACTTGTACTGAGAGTCTTTTCCCTAACTACATTCTCAAGCTGATTCAGACTTCTTTGTCACGTGGTAGCATCTGTTTGGATACACAATTGGCTATATGTGCTTTCACTTATTTTTTCTCGTACTATTACTCCTGTTGTCTCCTTTGTTTTCTGAAAAGTTCCTAGTTTAGTTTAGTTCAAAGTTCCATAGTTTATTAGGTGACAAATTAAGTACAATGTGCTTGTTTCTTTGGTAAAATTCATAAGCATGGGATAGTTCCGAGCTCCATGTTTTGTCTCATGAAAGTAGCTTTTAATGAGAGCATTGTTTTGTACTACTACTTGTCAATTGAATTTGCGGATATTCGATAAGTGGTAGTGATGTACAGCGAAATGCAGAGAGTGGGAAGCTTTGGCTGATAGCTGATTGCCGGCGTATTGCACTAGAGAGAGAGAGAGAGAGAGAGAGAGAGAGAGAGATTAGGGCTTTGGGAAAAGTAGGTTCAGGTGTTTTTCAGAGCTTGTTTTGAGCAATTTAGGGGTCTGTTCACAAGTATCACATTCTAGGCAAAAGCATTTGGCTTCTTATTTTGATTTCTTGGGCTGGAATTTGATTGTTTTTCGAAGAGGATTTCGGTGTTTGAACTTAAGTATGGTAAGGGGAGAGAGTCCTGTTTATTTTTTGCTGAGTAAAAGGAAAGAATTTTTATTAATCTTTGAATAATGATTACAAAGGTTAAAAGGGAAGTGGACATAGCGACATCACAATCGAAGAACAAAATCTCGAACTATGTTGATACCAAAGACAAAGGGCTTCAAAAATTATCTGTCACAACAAAGAGAATACCAAAGACAAAGATGCAATACAATAACACAAACTCTGAACTTTTTAAACACCAAAAGGCCATCACTCTATGTAACCAGCATGACGTTGACATCCAGCAAAACCAGTCAGAGCTGAGAACCATAAATTGCCACCGAGACCATCATAACCATAGGGGTTGAAGCAGCAAAATCACATCAGATGCAGTAAGCATCAACAGCATCAGAAGAAGACATCATCAACTGAGCAGACACAAAAAACTGCGAAGAAAAATCCAGACAGTTGCGGCTCCAAAACTCTTATGCAGCATTTTAAACCAGCAGCAACCTCCCCTGCATCACTGAAAATCTCTGCATCTCCAGGAGATAGTCTACATCATATTTGCAACTATGAACATTTAGGGGTGTACACGGTCCGGATTGGTGCGGTTCTCTAGAAACCCAGTAATCAAATCATTCTGAATGGTTATAGAAAATTGAGAACCAAACCTTAACCAATATATGTGTAGAATCTGTTCAGATCCAAACTGCAAGACTGGACCAATTTTTGTTTGGTTCTGATTCTACTCAATTAGCATCCAAACACTTTTTTTGAAAACCATGAACTCCCTAATAAATTCTTTACACCGCCGATATAAACATTTATTTCCTCCAAATCAATTACATTGTGACACGTATTAAAACAGTGGTCTCAATTAATAAAACATGGTGACGTGACGCAATGTAATTGATTAGGCGGAAACAAATGTTTACACCGGCGGTGTAAAGAATTTATTCTCTACACAGTTCCCACCCAAACCAACAAAACACACACACTAAAAATATCACTCAGCATCCCACATTCCCCCACCCAAACCAGAAACTCCACACACCCACTACCAAACCATGAAATGATGAAACACACACACTGCTAAACATCTTGGAATAGAAAAAATCTCAGAAGATCTGATTATAGGGCAAACTTTTTAGAGCAACCATAGATACTCTAAAACACATGGAGTATTTAAAAATAAAAAAATATATGACATAAAGAAAAAAAGATTTCACTAAAGACAAAAAATTATCAACAAAAATGTCTTTTATTGTCATCTGATTTGATTTTTTTTTCCACTCCGGTCTACGTTTTTATTCTTGTCTAATCCTCTCGTCAAGAAGAATGATTAACTCCAAAAATTATGACAAAAAACTAAATGCAAAATTATTAAAATGAAAGAATACCAAAAAAAATACTAGAGCGAACGATACGGAAGAAATCCCTTTTTGTACTGGTCTCCAGTTTTCTCTTATACATTGGTTATGCGTGGTTTAAGTTATGCTGTTAAATAGTTTTGTTATACCAAAATTACCGGTGTCCACCAACAAAGGGAAGACACCATAACATCATCCTTAATAACAATTTAATTTTTCTACATTATGAAAATGATTTCTAGGTATTCAATCAGTCTATCGAAAGGACATAGACTAATGCTGATAAAAAAAATGTGCACAACCTAGCTTCCAATGGTATATATTTAATTGGCCTTTCAATCTTTTCATACCAAGCTCGTGGTGCTTGCTTAAGCTAGTAAAGAGCTTTCTTCAACATTTAAACATAATATAGAAATTTGGATGATTGGAATCCAGAAGGTTGGTCCATATAAATCTCCTAATTAATTTCTCCATAAGAAAATGCATTCTTGACATTGCATTTGTGGGTAAAAGATTAATTGAACAAACATTGAATATAGAAGTCTTTGAAGGTGTCCAACAAACCGAATTTTTCGTTAGATGCTGAGAGTTCCTCACCTAAGTATTTTTTCCCTTGTGGGAAAACTAAAATAATCTCTATTCTATTATCAAGAACTAAACTATTCTCTATTGATGCATTTGGTTTGAGTTTTTTTTTCTTTTACTCTTTCAATCTATTTTATTTTTAAAAGAAAATAAATTAACGTTAGTGATAAAGAAATAAAGAAGAAGAAAACAAAATGACTGTTTGTTGAATGTCATCATCCAATACAAGGATTAATACTAAGATCTAGTTCTTACTAAATTTTTGTTTCGGTATTAATTTCGTTTTTATTTTTATTTTTATTTTTATTGGGTTTCACAGTAAACTTTTTATAATTGGTCATTCGTCTCAAGGAGGGGAGTTTAAAATTAAAAATAAACAACATAATGAAAAAGGTTTCACTAAAGACAAAAAAATACCAACACAAATATTTTTTTTAGTGGCATCCGATATATTTTTTTCCACTCTGATCTATGTTTTTATTTTTGTCTGATCCTCTCATCAAGAAGAATAATTAACTCCAAAAATTCTGACAATAAATTAAATACAAAATTATTACTAAGATGAAAGAATGCCAAAAAAAAATACAAGAGCGAACAATTAGAAAGAAATCCCTTTTTGTACTGGGGTAGATACAGTTGAATTATGCCAGTTGTGTAGATACTCCATATCTTTAGCCCTTTTTACCCGTTTGGATGCGGGATAAGAATTGGGGTATTAGTTAATACGGGGGATAAGATAGTAGGGGTATTAGTTAATAAGGGAGGGCCCACATTGATGTGATATTTATGGAGGGGGATTAAATAATATGTTGTTTGGATGATGTATTAGAGATGGGGATTAAATAGTACTTCGTTTGGATGAAGGATTAATAGGGGTATAAGAAAGGGTGGATGATGTAAAAAATTGTTAAATGACCATTTTACCCTTGTGCAGTCCCTAAATTCATTATGTGTTATGTTTTATATATAATTGCAAATTTAATTATTCTTTCACAAGTATTCTACTAACAAATTAACGAATTTAGTATTATTATTAAACAATTTCTTTTATAAAATTCGGTTTTTTAAAAAAAATTAAGTGTTCCAAATTTCAATCTATTTGAACGGATGAAAAGATTTTAGTTTTCTAATCATTTTATCCTAAATGACCATAATTAAATTTTGACTCTATGGCTTTCGTTGATTAGTCCTAAGAGATATTTGATTCTACGACTTTCTTAGGGCTAATCAACGAGAGCCATAGAGTCAAAATTTAATTATAATCATTTAGGATAAAATGATCAAAAAACTAAAATCTTTCCACCCGTTCAAATGGATTGAAATTTGGAATACTTTATTTTTTTACCATATTTTTAATATATAAACTGGTCTAAAGAGATTGAAAAATAAAATATTCCAAATTTCATTTTGTTTGCACGGGTGGAAAGATTTTAGTTTTCTGATCATTTTATCTTTAATGACCATAATTAAATTTTGACTCTATGGCTCTCGTTGATTAGCCCTAAAAGATATTTAATTCTACAACTTTCTTAGGACTAATCAACGAGAGCCCTCGAGTCAAAATTTAATTATGATCATTTAGAATAAAATGATCAAAAAACTAAAATCTTTCCACCCATTCAAACGGATTGAAATTTGGAATACTTTATTTTTTAACAATATTTTTAATATATAAACTGGTCTAAAGAGGTTGAAAAATTAAGTGTTCCAAATTTTAATCCGTTTGAACGGGTGGAAAGATTTTAGTTTTCTGGTCATTTTATCCCAAATGGCCATAATTAAATTTTGACTCTATGGCTCTCGTTGATTAACCCTAAAAGATATTTGATTCTACAACTTTCTTCGGACTAATCAACGAGAGCTCTCGAGTCAAAATTGAATTATGACCATTTAGGATAAAATGATCAGAAAACTAAAATCTTTCCACCCATTCAAATGGATTAAAATTTGGAACACTTAATTTTTTAACTATATTTTTTAAAAATTTGGAAAACTTCATCTTTCCTCTCTCCGATTTTCTGTTCTTCTTCTTCTTTTGTTTTCCTGCTAAACCCAAAAAACCCAGCAAATAGGGGGTTGGGGACGGAGGATAAGGAGGGGTATAATGGTCCAATTTCAAGGGGATTGGGGGGTATAACTTAATACCACCTCAAACCCCATCCATAATTAATACCCCCGGATGCCCTCTTTTCCGGTATTGCTGGAGCCAGGGACTAAATAATACGGCAGCCATTTGGCTTCCCAAACAAGGGCTTAGCCCTGGGCCCACGTCCTTACAAAGGGGCATAACTAATGCACAAATGATATGAACACAGCAAAAGCTGTACATACAGCTTGCACAGATCCATTTTGGACCCGATTCGGGTCCATAAAGATGATCGGAGCCGCTCATTTTGTTCAAAATTTGTTTTTTAGTGTCCCTGTAAAAAATCATCTCAATTCAATATCGGTAAGGACGTTTACGAATCATCCAACTCTAAATTCTGAAGCAAAGTTGGATGATTCGTAAACGTCCTTACCGATATTGGATTGAGATGATTTTTTACAAGGACACTAAAAAACAAATTTTGAACAAAATGAGCGACTCCGATCATCTTTATGAGACCCGAATTGAGTCCAAAATGGATCTGTGCAAGCTATATGTACAGCTTTTGCTGTGCCTCTAGCACCGCTGTAACTAATGCCCCTTGCTAATACTCCATCAAAACGACCCTAATGGGATAAACGGCTCTTAAATATCAGCGGTTGGATCAACGGAGAGTCAAGGAGCTAAACTTGAATTATGGGCGGGATTAATGTAGCATTGTAGCTTGTGATCGAAGAAAAGAGGGCAGGACCGCTCCGCTCTCTTCTCTCTCTCTCTCTCTTAAGCATCTCCGCTTCTTCCCCAGTTCCTCCTTTAGGCGACCGAAACCCCAGAAACGGCCACCCAACAGCCTCGTCTCCCATCTCGCGACTTCCCCCTCCGCTACAGTACCACGCCAGCCCTCGTCTCTCTCTCTCTCTCTCTCTGTATGTGTGTTCTTGAAGGGTAAATCCAGATACGGGCGAAGAAGTCGACGACGGCGACGACGTTGAGGACGGCGGAGCAGGTCTTGCATCGGAGGTAAATCAATTTGTGCGTTCAATTTTTGCCTTCAATTTTGGAGTTTGCCGATTTCGGAGTGTTTTGTGATTTCTGGGTTTTCATTTAAGAGAGAGAGAGAGACAGAGAAGTATTTGAGTTTGCCAATTTCTGGGTTTGCCGATTTCTGGGTTCGTATCTGGGTTTAAACAAAGATGATTTGTGATGATTTCTGGGTTCGTATTTGGGTTTGCGTTCAATTATTTTTTAAAAAAAAGGGGTTTTAAGATTTGAATAGGCATTTGCTTAGGCTGTTGGGAGGAGATGAATTTTGTGATTAGTTAAAGTAGAATTTTGGTGTTTTGGGTAGGCAATTTGCTTAAAATGAGATTGAGGCTGTTGGAGATGATTGCCTCAGTGAGTATTACATTTGAAATTGATCCAAAACTCAAGCTAGACGTTAAATTCAGATTCTAAGCATAAATGTTGCTTTCATGTAAGGGAACACCCAAGGTATCCCCTCTAAGCATAAATGTTCCTTTCATATACTCTCTCCGTCTCAAATTCTTGGTCCTATACCGTTTTACTTGCAATTTTCAATTGCTTATATTTCTCAATGTATATTGTTTGGCAATATGCAATATAGATCTTGTTCGATTTTCAGACTTGATTGCTTTTCTAAATTAGATTAGATTAGATGATTTGTAGACGTAGTTTCTGTTAGGATAATAGGCATAGTGTTCTTAAATTTATATCCTTATATTTTAACGTGCCCAGTATATAGTGGCAATGGGATTAGTGTTGATGAAACAAAGCGAAAGGGGGAGAGTGCTACAGCTAGATGAGCAAATAAATCAAGCAAACAAACACCCTCGTGAATTGTCATTGCTCTGTGAAAATATCGCTTGAGGAATGTGCCCAGTAGATAGTGAAAATGAGATTAATGTTGGGCCGTTGGCAAAAGGAACCTAAAGAGGGAGAGTGTGCTATAGCTAGATGAGGAAAGCAATGAAGCAAACAAACGCCGTTGCGGATCATATAGATGGAGGAAAGAACAAATTACTTCTTAACTCGCAGCGTTCAGTGGAATTATCCTTCATTAGCTGCTCCACTTTGGCCTTGAAAATACAGGCCACTAAATCTGGTCCGTTTTGCACTTCCTTATGCTTTTGCATGTTTTGTTTAATTTCTGGCCATGTTGCATTACAGGTCATTTTAAGGAAAATGTCCGATTTCCCAAAATGCTGCACTAAAGCCATTGCATTCATGTATCAACGATAGAGATCTCTTGGACCACCTATAAACGATGGGCCAACATATCTAACCTTTAAAACTAAGAACGTTGAAAGCCAAATTGATGGCTTGCCAAATTTTGTCCTATTTTTTCAATTTTGCCCCTCAATTTGAGTTGGCCAGGTTTGTGATGATGGGTATTTTGGTCTTTGCGTGCTGTGTCCTGTGATTACCTAATGCCAGTGTTTTGCGCACTATGGCTTGTGATGATGTCACACCAGCGTTTCAGGCGCGTCTTCCCAAGCTGTTATACCCACCCTGCATATCCTCACCACAGAAGCAATTGCTTTCCCAGAGCACTCCGCCGATTTCGCTTCTACTTTCTCCCTCCTCACTGCCTGGATCTTCCTTTACCTCTTCTGCCCGTCTGATCCCCCCCTCGTCATCCTCGGCCGCGCATTCTCTGAGACTGAAACCCTAGGCCTCCTTATCCAGTACTGAGGGTGGAGTCCAATGGAAGATGCTTATATATACACACGCTTATACAAATATTGTACGGAGAGATTTGTCAAGACAATTATTCATTTTCTGGACTAAGGGCATATCTCATAAGTAGATGGGGATGGGGAAATCGAAAAATACTCGTACGGTATTGGCTGTTGAAATTTCATACATGGTGGATATTGAAGCCGTAATGCTTGGTTTTTGAACACTGGAAATGAAATCTCAAATTTAGTCTTATAAAGCTCCTGGGTCTGGTGGTATACAGGCCATCTTTTACCATAAACAAGGGAATGTTGTTCGAAAAATGGTTTGCTCCTTTGTTCATAATTGTTTTAGTAACAGTTCTGTCCATGAAGAGGTTAAATCTCTGATAACCCTGATTCTATTAATATGTTTAGACCCATTAGCTTACGCAATGTGGTTTATAAAGTTATCTCCAAATCATTGGCTTTGTTCATTTTCCATTTTAACTTTGTTTTGTTTTTGTTTTCTAACCATTACCCGATTTTTCTCTTCAATCATTATTCTATTTTTCCAATTATTATTTTCATTTCTCTCTACTCATTACCTTTCTCTTCAATCATTACCCTATTCCTCTCTCCACCCACTACCAAAACTAAAATACCCAAAGATGGAAACCAAACAAAGCCATTGTTGATAGGCTTAGACCTTTTCTGACCAAGATCATTAGCCTTTTCCAAAGTAGTTTAATTCATGGCCACGCTACTAATGATAATATTATTATCACTCAAGAGATTCTCCATTCCCTTAGAAGCAAAAAAGGTAAAAAAGGAGGCATAATTTTCAAAATTGACCTTGAAAAAACTTACGATAAAGTGTCTTGGAAATTCCTCCTTGATACGCTTATCTTTTTAAACTTCAATGCTTCCTGGGTTTCTCTCATCATGAGTTGTGTGTCCAATGTTAAAACCTCTTATTTTGTGGAATGGGGAAGCTCTCATGCCCTGTTCCAGAAACAGGAATAAGTACTTATTTTTTAAGAAGGCAGTTTCAAGCTCAAAAATGTGTTTACGCAAATAATTTTCCTAGCAATATGGATCTTGTTAGATAGATCTCATTGAGATTGAGATATATTTAAACGGTGCAAATTTTTTTTTTTTTTTCATTGGCATTATTTTTTAGTTTGAAAATGTGAAATATCTGCTTATTTTTTAAGAAAATTTTTGGAACGGAGCCTCAGTGACTTTAACCCTGACCGTGGGCTTAGATAGGGAGATCCTCTCTCTCCTTACCTTTTCATCCTCTGCATGGAAAGACTTTCTCTTCTGATTAGCAAGAAGAGTGAGGAAGGAGGCTGGAAGGGCATCCAAGTTTCTAAAAATTCTTGCCCTCTCACCCACTTATTTTTTGCAGATGACCTTATGCTTTTTAGGCAGGCTAACTTTCTACTTGCAGGAGTATTATGGGAGTTCTCAACACCTTTTGTGGTATGTCTGGGCAAACCATTAGCCTGACCAAGTCATCTGTAGAAGCAAAGCCGGAAGATTAAGTAATTTTCTGTGGTATCCCCCTTACTAACAATCTTGGCAAATACCTTGGTGTTCCTTTATTGCACAAAAGAGTCAGTAAGCATCACTTTAGTCAACTTATTGATAAAGTCCAAAAGAAGTTTTCTGGGTGGATGTCCAACACTCTTATGTTAGCTGGGAAGGCTACCTTGGCTCATTTTGTTAAAATCACTATTCCTAGCTACACTATGCAAACTTTGAAATTGCCTGCTTCTGTTTGTGACCGTCTTGACAGGTTAAACAAGAATTTCAGTTGGGGTGATACCCCTGAAAGGAAAAAACTTCATCTGGTTAAATGGGAGCAAGTGTGCAAAGATAAATGGGGTTTGGGCATTAAATCTGCGGAATTTGGCTCTGCTTGCCGAACTGGGGTGGAAAGTTACTGTTCAAGATGATAGCCTTTGGGCTAATATCTTGAGAGATAAATATCTCAATAAGCATGATATCTCCTCTTGGCCTAGAAATAGACCTGCCTCTCACATTTGGAGAGGGATTGTTGATTCCCATTCTGTTCTCCAAGAAGGACTCAAATGGGTTATTGGGGATGGTAGACATTTGAAAGATTGGTGGTGTGGAGATACTCCCTTGGCTTTACTGTATCCCGGGGTCCACTCTACTTTGAATTCTAAAGTTGAAGAGCTCATTGATAATGGTAGATGGAATCTGGACTGGATTGCTCAGATTGTGAATCAAGGAGTCACTGATTCCATTCTTGGGATTAAGCTCCCTCCTTTTACTCAAGTACCTGACCATCCTTCTTGGGTGGGATCCCCCAGTGGGAATTTTTCTGTGGCTGCTGCGTATAAGCTTATCAACAAAGATGTTACGGATATTAGGGGTTGGAAGTGGTTTTGGAAACTAAAAATTCCTGCAAAACTTGGCTTTGTTTGGTTTAAGTTTTAGAAAGTTACTTTTGAGAGTTGAGTGGTAATGAGTGGAGAGAGATAGAGAGAGATTTATTGAAAACTATGCCGAGAGTTAAAAGTTACTCCAAAGTTGAGAACCAAACGGAGTGAAAACCTTCATTTGACTTATCTTACTCCATAAGCTTCCAACTAATAAGCTCCGTGCCAGGAGAGGGATTGGCATCTCAGATTTGTGTCCATGATGCAATGCCTCACCTGAAGACATCAGCCACCTTTTCAGAGAATGCCCTAAAGCTCTTGAGCTTTGGAATGCAATCCTTGGTGGCCAGACTATGCGAAGGGGTTTGAATGGCCCTCTGAATGATTGGATTTCTCATAATCTGAAATCCAAAACTACTGCGAGCAGAGATATTATATTACCTTGGCACTTGATTTTTATTACCACAATTTGGCAGATTTGGAAGGACCGAAATAAAAAAAGGTTTTGATAACATCAACTCTGTTGTTTCTATCAGTGCCAAGTTAATATGCACTTATGCCTGTGAAATAGAGGAAGCGTTTAAACCCCCTCGTACTCATGGCCCTTTCCCACCTTGTTATGCAAATTGGGTTCCCCCTTCCATAGGTTCTATCAAGCTTAATATGGGCAGGTGCTGTCAGGAGTCCTATGGCAAAGGAAGTTTTGGTGGTCTGTTCAAAGATTCAAATGGGGACTGGATCATGGGTTTCTTTGGGAAATTAACTTGTGAGTCCAGCGGTCCAGCCTTGAAGCCGTGCTTTGGGGGATTTACAGAGGTCTGACGATCATCTTGGAAAAGAGCCTTATGAATGTTACTATCAAGTTTGACGCCCTCCTTGCTGTCAACTTGATCACAGAAGGTAACCCAGGCAACCACGCTCAGAGTGTTATCATCAATGAGGCTCATGGGCTTCTCACTCGAATGGGAATGACGTTAACCCACATCTACCACAATGCTAATCAATGCGCTGATCACCTCGCCCATCTGGGAGCCAAGCAAAATGACAACCTGGTACTGGTAGTGGATATCCCCTTCTCCCTCATGGAGTTTGGCAGCTCACCCCAATGAAGAATATCAATAGAGACACGAAGCATTGGATAGCGAAAGTGAAGGTCCTTGAAAAGTGGAACCCAAGATTTGGTCAACATAGCCCAGTCAAGTATCAGAAATTGATCGTAGCTGATGCAGAGGCATGAAAAAAGAGGCATTTTTTCAGTTTGAATGCCTATTCTAACATGACATCCCAGATGAGTTGTTTTGTCATTTATGTGATCTCCCATAAACTATATGACATAAACACCCTTATTTTAGTGCAATTCATATCCATTACAGAAAAACAGAGTTCAAACAATTATCTATCAGGACAATATCAAAAAACAAGTAGACACGTTAGAAGTTTACAACACCTATCTGATTTCCAATGCAAACGTAAAATTTGCTTTAGTAAAATATTGAACTGTCTATTTTGAGTGGCAATGGATGATTGATGCAAGCACATTGATTCCAACTTTCGACAAATCTGCATCTCATGAAAAGCTTTTCAATATTGATTTCATATCATTTGGACAGTTTGGCCAGTATGCCTATGGACAGGCAACATTTGGTAATCCTTACTTCATTGCAAATATAGTCATCACAGTGTATAATAACTCATTCGATTAGGATGTTGTTTTTTAATCAATAGATATATTGGCGGCTGTTGCACGATCCCTCATTGCTCAGGTGCTCAACAAACCTAGAAATCCAAAGGCACAGGAGATCATTATCATTAATCAAGAGTAAGAATGCTCAAACTTTGAAATTATATACTAAACAAGTGCTGCATTAAAGTCATACAAAAGATCACATTGTATGATAGAATGAAGTCAAGTATCTTGACCTTTTGGGATGATTTCATAACACGAGAAGGAGCACAACTGTTACAAAACACTAGCCCGTAATCTGTATTTGCATCAAAGTTACTAATGTTGTGTTCTCTTTAGTTTTCAAGAAGAATTTTTCAAAAAATTCCCCTTAGATTCCCCATACTTCCAATATTTCTCTTTCTATCTCTCCACTTATTACCCCTACTATTTTTCAAAAACCAAACCAAACACAACATTAGTACAATGGTTTGTCCTAAAATCATTATATTTTTCTATAAGACAAGCCAACTTCAAAGAAACACATTACATCAGACTATTTCGTACAGGTCTTTCATTGTCAAGTCGAGTGACACAGTTGCTGCACATACGCTGAAAACTTGGTATGGCTTCTAACCACAAAAATTAGAGCAGTTCCATTAATGATATTTTATCTACTAAGATTCGAGATATAGGTGTATAGCAAACAAAGAAAAGGTGGAATAGCTTTGTGATCAGTTCTTGGCCAAACCAATCATTCGAATAGTTCAAGAACCAAAAGATATGGATATCACACCAATTACCAATGTTCCAAAGACACCAGATACAGTAAGTATATCCACTGATAATCGCCTTTTGTCACCCATATAGCTCTATAGTTCAACTTGCTTAGTAAGGTGGTTAAATACCACAAATTGGAGGTTTACGAAGTCCATATGTTTGGGGCTAGTTTTGTAACTTCCATGGTTTGATTTGATTAAGTATATGTACTAATTGGATTCAACTATTTGATTCATTGCTCTCTGCTACCTACTATTGAACTTTGATTTGGTTTGAAGTTGCCTACAGGTGATTTGACATTACTTGGTTGCTGGTTCAATGACTGCAACAATGTTCGTGAATCATGCTGAAGAATATTGTTTAGTTGATGGGAAAACACTCATGAAGTATGCCGCAGAGGTAAATTTCAATTCTACAAGTTACATTAAATTATGAATTACAGATTTCTATTGGACTACTGAACAACCAATGCTCATATTAACAGAAGGACCAAAATGTTGTTGCTATCTTCCCAAAATTGGCCATTCAAAATGAATACCGGATCCAGTGAAAACCACGATAATATCCCACCTCATGGTGTCAAGGTTCTTGCATACAATATCAACATCAAACCAACCTTGAGTGAGGATAACTCAAAGGAAGACAAACACCGGAAAATCTCCGTTATCTAAAACCAAAGCAAAGAAGAAGCACTTCCAAGCAGATGACAAACCCACAACTGCTTCAGAAGACACTTTGTGAATCACCATAACTGCTTCAGTGAGCACTCTAAAACTAGAACCAATTGCCAACTTTATTTCCGTAGGCATTGTCGCTCATGTGTAGCCTTTTGATTTACGAATCCTTACAACAACAGACAACCAAAGCTATACATATCTAGTAGTAGCTCTTATGAGGCATTATACCTTTCTTTTGGTAACAACTACTACTATCCCTTCCAACCACTAGGTGTCGGTGTGTAGCCTTTTGATTTACAGTTCCTTGCGACCACCCCTGTTATATATATCTAACAATAGCCGACCCAACGTATTGTGCCTACATTTTGGTAATAACTGCTGTATATATGATATATCTAATAGTAGCTATTTTTGAGAAACTAATGATGCTTTGCGCTCCAATTCTTTTGTCTTCTCAAAATGATGCTTTCTACTCGTTGGGCCTCAATTGTGCATCTTGCGCGCAATCACCTCACAGTATTACTTAAAAGTTGACCTATTCTTGCATGAAAAAGGGGTAGTTTTAGACATCCAGTATGATTTTAGTTGATATGACTGTAAAAGTTTGACAATCTTCTTGCTCTTTGTTAGGGGTTAAACCAATCAAGAGTTGTCTTTAATTTTCATCCTTGAAAATTGCTCAAGTGGAATGACACCATATAGTTTTGGCCTTAAATTAATTGTTTGTTGCTTATAATCTAGATCTCTATAAACCTGAAAATTTCTAGCCTATTTTACTTGTTTTCTTTCGGTTAATTTATGTTTTATCCTTTGGTTTCCGCTATGATCTGGCTCATAACATTTCACTCAATATATTCACTTCCAAAATATCAAATTACTTGTGGTGGTTGCACCTTTTGTGCTTTTTGGCTGGGGATTGACCAAAATTCTAGGTGTTGCATGTCCAGAGAGAACAAATTCAATTTTGAGAGTTGTTGTAAAACATTTCTTTATATTGAAAAGGAAGTCATGTCTACCTTGTTAATGGATTCCTTGTACAGGGGACTGAAAGCCCTTGAAGGCCAAGCCAAGAGCAAGACTGGTAGAGGAAGATTCTGAGGATGCTGAAGATTCTTCAGTTCCAATTTTTCGTATAGAGGAGGATATGTTTATTTTGTTGGATGATGTATTACTGCTCCTTGAGAGAGCTGCTTTGGAACCCTTGCCTCCAAAGGATGTTAAGGGTCCTCAGAACCCAATGAAGGTGAGCTCGGTGAACATATTGTTAAACATTATTTAATTCTGCAAATTTTTTCTGAAAAATTTTGCTATGTCATTGTATTCTATTCTTCTATCTATACTAGTTTTTTTAAGCTAACGATGTGTCTGGGACTTTGTTCTGCCTATAATTTCTTGGTACATGTAGTCCTCCTTTCCTACATATACTAGGTAATTACTAGGGCTACCTAAAGGTAGCAACCTCTAGGGAGAGATAAACTAAATGTATCAGTGGTCCACCCTTGAGATTCGGACCATAGACCTCTCTAAGAGGCGTTCCAGGTCCTTGTCACTTAAGCTAGCCCTAAGTGGTAATGTATCTATTGATGTAAGCTAGTAAGAGTTTTTGCTTTTTATACTGGTATCACAGAACAAGGGAATGGTAAAAAGTATAATCACAAGATTTTAGCTTGAGTCCTATCTTTTGGTACTTCCAAAGGGTTATATTCAGAATTCGAGTCCTCAAGTTTTTCCCTACAACAAAATTTATATGAATTGAAATAAGTCTGGTTTCGTATTTTGATGATGATTAAACTTCTAAAGCTGGATAAAATTTCACTCTCACCAATTCTGAAAATTGGAACTGCAGCCTTGTGAGTTCTTGTAGTTAGTGTTTGTCATCTCAAATCTGGTTTTTGTTTATATTGTTTCTCTACTTACCCTATTTTTTGAATTGTGTGTTTTTTAATATGAAGACTTTATTTTTTGAATTTCTAGTTTAAGAAACTTAGGTTGAAATGACGTTAAAAAAAGCCTCGTCCTCCGCCTCCAACGTGGAGGAGAGGACTTTGGAGGCACAACTAAATCTATGACGTCATATGCCACCACTAAATTTATTGTGGGGATAAAGTTTTAATTAGGTGATCTTAAAGTTGTGCTTTTAAATCTTTCGAATCTATGATTATGACCATGATATATATTCCAAATTCATTTTTAAATTCTTGAACATGATTTCATTCTTCTAAGTACTAATAAAGATAGGCATCTTAACAATAATAGTAAACAATAACATACTGTTCATTTTCAAGTTTTGTGCTTCCGTGCAAAATAAATACGCCTTAAATCAATTGTGGGTTTGCTCAATAATCATACTGTTCAAGGGGGAGGTCAAGGGCTGGAGGGGATGGTAGTTGTTGCCCGGTGGATGGCGGGTTCATGTAGATTTGATAAAATTGGCTTTAGGTTTACGTGGATGATGAAGGTATGTTCAAACTATTGTTTAGTATAGAGAAAACACAAATAAATAAATTGAAAAGTTAATGGGTGTAGTAGAAACACAGGACTTGAAAGGACTTGTATGGGTTCAAGTAGAATCACTTTTGTTCATTAGTTCCAAGGAGGTAATGTCAACAAATTTGATAGTACAAAAGATGGAGTGAAATACTATGGAAACCGTTAATGAGGTGGTGCGCATTCTTGTGAAATCAAGTTTTGGGTCTTCATTGTAATAACAATTTTCAGCTTTTCCTATTAGAATTAAGTTGTTAACCCGTCCGTGTTGTCTGCTTTGTCATATTATGCATCCATTATGCGGTTAACTTCAGTTTTAACTAATTTATGACATTGCTGGACCAAAACCTTGCGAGTTATATGGGAAGTATACGTGGAAGATAACAAATTTTCCCAGATTAACAAGAGAGAACTTTGCAGTAATGCATTTGAGGTTGGCGGCTACAAATGGTATGTAGAACCTCCATTTTGTTTTTGTTCTTTCCGATAGCAACATTTCTAATCTAATCGTTTAGTTCAATTTTATTGTTTTGGTGGTTCCTCATTATTTGGGACCGATTCTTGAAATGCAATGTTACTTTGGCTGCATCATTCATTTTCTTTCACGTAGATTCATGTTAATGCACACTTGACATGAGCATGTATGAGCCTCGTGGGTTGGCTTGAAGCTGCTATGGTTTGAGTTCTTAACCTATGGATTGGTCTAATTTATAAATGACGTGATTATATGATTTCCTTATTGCACTGGTTTAGAAAGGGTTATTTTCTAAGTGTTGATTTAAACCTTAGATTCTGCATAGGGATGAAGTTTACTAGAAAAATAATTTAGCAATTGGTTCCGTTTAACTCGTCCAAGTTTAGCCTCATGTTCTGAGTGTGTGAAAACTACCTTACATTTGGGATATTTGATTACAATAAAGCTATGGGTACATATGAAATGTACATACCATGTACATATGAGCTTTGTGGGGCCCATCTCGGATTCCACAAAGATAATTCGAACCGTTCATTATTTTTAAAATATTTTTTTATGGAGCCCTGTAAAAAATCAGCTCAACCTGATATCGGTAAGGGTTTATTCTGAATTTATTAGTTTCACCCCCACAAATTCAGAAAAAATCCTTACCGATATCGGGTTGAGATGATTTTTTACTGGGTTACATAAAAAAAATATTTTAAAAATAATGGGCGGTTTGAATCATCTTTGTGGGGCCCGAGGTGGGCCCCACAAAATCCATATGTACACATAGCAGCACTCATTTGATAGGTCTGTTAGTACCATTATGTCTTTTAGGTGCTTTGAAATGATTGGTTGTTTTAGACATCCATTATGATTTTAGTTGATGTGGTAGTTTTAGACATCCATTTAGTTGACCTGGCTGTAAAAGTTTGACATTCTTCTCTCTTTGTAAGGGGTATAATCAATGAGTTGTCTTTTATTTTCACCCTTGAAAACTGCTCAAGTTGTCTAACAGATTATTAATGAGCAACAAAAAGGAGAAAAAAGGCCATTTGGTACATTGTTAGTCTAGTCGGTAGGAAAGTCTTAAAGGCTATGGTGAAGTTTGAGGTCACTCTCTAGTTGAAAGAGTTGATTAGATAAGCCTGCAAACAAGAGCTTACTATGAGCTTCATTCTTTTCTTAACCTTTATGGACACAACCATTGCAATCCTTGTGTAGGAATTCCTGCCTAAGTGTAGGAATTTTGTTACTTGATGACATAGTTACAAAACATGGTTCCTCTTTTCGTAATCTGCAATTGAGTCACACTTTTCAGAGTACTTGTGTAATTTTTTGGTAGTTAACCAGGAGTGGAGTAGGTTGCTAAGTTACCTATTGTCCCAAAAGCTTAAGTTGTAGGGAAGTGGGCCACCAATGTATATCATGCTGTCCAACACTATGTTGTGTCTGTCCAACATTGTGTTGGATGGGCTAGTTATGTTTACTTTTCTATTTCTCCCTCGATGTATCCTTTCGAGTTTTAATAAAAAGTTTCGTTTGCTAAGAAAAAAAATGTATATCATGCTGTCCAACATCATCCCCCACATGCTACCCCATCTTGCATACAATCGCCCACAGTGAAACATAATGCCAACGGGGGATAGATGCTTATGGAGAGGACTTGAACTCAATACCTCTCCAACCTGAGCTCCGATACCATGTAGAGTTAAGAAATGGGCATGGCATATTAACCTATCCAACATCCTACACAACCTTGTCTTGCACGCAGAGATGCAAACAACCACATGTAGAATGAAACAAAATGCAAACGTGTGATAAATACATATGGAGAAGACTTGAACCGAGACCTTTTCCAACCTTAGCTTTGATACCATGATACCAAAGAGAGAAGTCAAGAATGGATCTTGTGATTAGTATATGAAAAAGGATAAAGAAAACAATACATCGCTAATTACACTAGCTTGGTTACATGGAGTGTAAACCAAATTTGTCAATCCTGTACCGGCCATCATAACGTTTTCTCTCTTGGTATGGAACATGCCTGTACCAGCGTGTATCTTGGTACCATTTCAGATTTACCGCAACATATATTACATATATTCAATATATTTATGTCTCCTTGTAGAACTTGAAGTAGAGAAATAAAACTAATTGTAACACTTTGATATACCTTAAATAAGTTCTAATTAAAGATTAGCACGATTAACTTATTTTGGACTCCTAGTTTTGTCTAATTATCTTAACATCCAAGACTTCTTTTTTTTCAAGGGAAAGCCACACTAATATTATTGTACTGGCTGAGATTCCAGAACATGCCTCGTATGCCCGGTATTTTGGCCGGTGCAGATCATGAAGCTACGTGTTCTGTCTACCTACAGGTATGGTATAGGATTGACAACACCGTGTAAACTACCCTTATGGAATACAATGGTTGATAACGAATGTAATTATACGAATATGAATAAGTTACCATATGGAACCTACAAATACATCCATAAATATCTCCAGAACTGTATTGCAAAATTTTGGTTGCTGAACTATTATCTTTTATTAGATATCTCAAGAATGAGACCTATGTGGTGTCTCATGACTCCTGTCTTGTTTCCATGCATGTTTTGGATTCATATTTTTAGCTGTTAGATGGCAACATCATGTCCCAAACCTCAGGGTTCTTATGGAAAAAGATTTAAAACAGAATTTAATGGCCTCTTTCTTGTTTTCTAGATACACAATGATTTGCAATATATTAAGGAGGATATAAATTCTGTAGAGAGGCATAGGATGGACTTATGTCGGGCAAAAGAGAGAGATACAGTGAAATTGAGGATGCTTATGGACGAACCAAAGAAAGGATGCGCATGGTGGATTCAATTCACAACATGTTACTCAATCGGGTCTTTTCACTAGCAAGACAAAAGAGGGTCCTTGCCCAGGTCAGTACTTTTTCTTGAAGGTTGCCGTAGAACAAAAAATGAATGTAGTACAATACTAAACTCTAGATACAGAGACCTTTAGCAAGATAAATTGTGTAGAAATATTTTTTACATCCTTAACTTGGAAAATTAAAACTATGTTTTGTTGAACATACATTGCTTGGTAAATTGACATTCTAACTTTCCAAACTACTATTTTACTGAATAGGGTAAGGGCCTCAACCCTTCAGGATGTCTGCCGACTCTGCCCAATCTCACAGACTGTCAATTGACATGTAGCTTTGTGTCATTTACTTCAAATTTTGTGACCTTTGTTCTTTAATAAGTTATATCCCGACAGTTCAATGACATTCAAGAGTGTTACTTGCAAAAGCGACATGGAGCTAGACAGTCTTACAAACAAGAAGCAAGGGATGTGATTCATGTGAATGCCATGAATACAGAAGGTTATCATGCAGGACTTGAGGATTTCCAGTCTGCCCTTTCGACCTTTACATGATACAGGTTCCTTTACTTCGTTGGTAATTTTGGTTTCACTTGAAGTAGCCACTTGTCTCCTTATGGGTTGCTTAAGTTTTTGTGTTGATGTAAGCCTATTTGCATCTTTTCTCTTGGTAGCCGATTGAGAGTCATTGCTGAGCTTAGGCATGGAGATCTTTTTCACTCGGCCAACTTTGAATCGAGGTGAGTTAAGTTGTTCCACTTACATATGCACTCAAAATATAAACGAGTACTTGCACTTACATTAGTCAGTTCAAGTACACGTGGGTCAAATTTTGTTCTCAAATGACTAATCACTCAAACAAGAACTATTGATTTCCTCCCTTTTTGTTGTTCTTAGACAAATAATACCTATTATTATTTGACTACTGAATTAGGACATACAATGGTGTATTTGAGTATGCGAACAGGCATTCATGTGTATGCCTTGTTATGTATATGTAAGCTACAAAAAATGCAAACCTTTCTCCTAAGCTAATATCAATGGTAGATGTAATGCCCCAAGCAGACCACTAGCCTTGTACCTTGATTTTGATTCACAAGCCACACTACATGGCTCAAAATGCTTAAGCCCAAGGTACTAGTGGTAGCCCGCATGGTTTGTTATATATCCAAGATCATCCATGTAGACTTCCGATGTGGGATGTTGTGTTACAATCTCCCCACCTTGATAGCCTCGCTCCCTCGCGAGGGGTTGAACACTAAAATCACCAAACTAAACCAAATCAAACCAACCAATTCCAAAGTTCAGGGCCCACATAGTCGTGTACACGGATTGTTCTAATACCATCTAGAACTTCCCAAGCAGACCACTACCCAGTAACTTGATCTTGATCCACAAGTCATACCACATGGCCCAAAATGCTTAAGCCCAAGGTACTGGTAGTAACCTACATTGTTTGTTATATACCCAAGATCATCCATGTAGACTTCCGATGTGGGACAAGGTGTTACAGTAGACACATTACATTTGTATCTGAATTGAAATCCATCCTTCATTGCTCTCTCTCTCTCTCTCTCAAGTCAACAATGGCTTTATTTCCTTCTTGTTTGTTCCAGCATAGAATTTGATCAAGATGATGAATTGTATGCTACTGCAGGAGTTTCAAGGCGCATCAAGGTCTTTAAATTTGCTTCAGTAAGTGTTGGACACTTGTTCTGGTCTGAGCAGCATTATCTTTCTCTGTAGACTTGGTATTGACTTCTATAATGGTTAGGGCAGATACTGGGACCTCAGCTGACGAATATGGTTTCTGTGAATAAATTTTTATTGTCTCTGACTCTCTGCCAAGGGACTACATGTCAGCCTACACTGTGTAGATGTTCTAATGGAAAACATGGGCATATATGCAACATGTTATTTAGCAGCAATTAGTGAAAAATCTATTTGTGGTATATCTTACAATAAAAGAACATTTATGGTTTCTTGGTACTAACGATTTTGTTAATTCCTCCCAAATCCAATCTTTCATATGGCGTTTTACTTGTCCTATTTAAGATACTTCTAGAGATTTGGCCAACATAGCTGAATGACCACACCAGTTTCATACTTCAATTTTAATCACAGGAATACTCTTTTTCATCATAAAAGAGACCTATTAATATGAAACTCATTGTGTTCAATCTTCAAAATAAATTTTGTCATACTAGGTAATTATTGTCCATTTCTTGCTTTCTAGGTGGTAAATGAGCAGATGTGCAATGTCCAGTTGTGGAAATGTCCACACGGTCTAAACTTAGTTGCCTGAGCTGGAACAAGTATACAAAGAACCTATGAAGCACCGACACCTCTAAAAGTCGAGGTATCGCAGTGTCAGACACGGGGACACCGCGGGGACACCGCGAGATACGTACGGGACACGCCACGTGGTGTGTCCCCATAATTTAATTTGAATTTTTGACGGGGACACCGCGGGGACACGGCTGGGACACCGCGGGGACACGGCTGGGGACACGGTAGGGGCCAAACTGTAATTTTTAAAAAATTTTAGGGACCAAATTGTAATTTTTGAAAAAATTGGGGGTCAAACTGTAATTTTTTAAAATAAAATTTTGGGCCAAATTATAAATTTTTTAAAATTTCTGGGTGCTAAACTATAATTATTTATTTATTTATATATATAAATAATTAATTAATTATACACGTGGCGTGTCCCCCGTCGTGTCCGTGTCCCCATTTTTTTAGAATTCCCGTGTCCCGGTGTCGGTTTCGTGTCCGTGTCCGTGTCCGTATCGGTGCATCATAGCAAAGAACCATATTGCCAGTAGCAATTATGAGAGGATAGTAACTGTGTGGGATGTAACTACTCATCAGGTAATTTGGCTTCCTCTGAGTTCTCTATTTTCCATTTTCCTTTAAAGCTTTGGCTCCTCTGACATCTCTATATAAGTTGGCTTTGTTTTGTGTCATTTGACATCTCTAAATAAGTTTTTTAGCTCTCGCCCTTGCATTCCCAACATGAAAACAGCCAGATGACATTCCAAATAACTTCAGCTTTTTCGCTTGTCTTTGATAGCAGAAAGCCAAGAAAATATGAAAAAGAGTGGGCTTTTGTTGATATACCAAACGAGTAGTAAATAGGAGATGAATTTGAAGGGATATGCAAACACTCTTGACCTTTATTAACCCAATCATTTCTTTTCAGAGTGTGATGGAGTAGGAAGAACATGAAAAATGAGCGTGGGGCGTAGATTTTTTGCGCACTGAACCTTCAATGCTGGTCTCCGGCAGTGATGACTGCAAGGTACTTGTTACACATGAAAGTCTAGTTTTCCTCACCCTGAAAACTGCATCTTAGTTCTCAACAACAAATTCATATTGATAGGCATAGCTTCTAAAATATGAGGTAGCAGAGACTTGTCTCCGTGTAACATTTGGTCCTTCTTGCAGTATTTATTACAGTGAATATGTGAAATCAGATGATAGCTTTTGGAAGGAAGTTAGATTACCGTTATTTTATTTCTTAATTTACTCAAGTATTGGAGGAAGATATTCAATCTTCTTTTTGAAAATATTTAGCTGTAAAGCTTTTACCCAAATAGGTCAATGAGCATTTTTTGTTTGTGTGATAGAGGTAGTAATTAGGTAAAAATTCAGCTGAGGTAATTTATTTTCTCCATATGCCAGCATTTCCTTCGGTCCTTATTTAGAGTACGTAAATAGATGCTATTTTAGCGCTCTATTTAGAACTAAGGGTCGATCCAATTTGGAGGAAGTTTGATGGATATGTAGTGATCAATATCTCTTGGAAAGGAATTGGTGTATATAACAGGAGGCTAGTGTACTGAATATCGACATGAAAGCAAATATATGTTCTGTCAAGTATAATCCGGGATCTAGCATTCACGTCGCGGTATGTCCCTCTCAAATTCTGTCTTCTCTGGTCAGTGAATATGGGTTTGATTTACCATTTGCTCCCTCTTTCCCATTTGTTTGTCAATTTCAGCAATCGTGCCCTTTAATCGGGTCAACAGTGGAGTGAAAAAAAACATTGTTTCCATAATCTAAAAGATCCACTTAGTTAGACAGTTTTAAAAATCATCTAGAAAAGAAGAAAATGAAAAATATAGATAATTTTGCCCTGAATTGTAAAAAATGGACTAATAAAGTGGGATAGAGGGAGCAGTATCTAGTGAGAAAGTTCTTTTTTTTAGATGGGTACTAATGATAAGTTAACAACTTATGTTTTTGCAGGTAGGTTCTGCGGATCACAACATTCGTTATTATGACTTGAAAAATGTCAGCCAACCAATGCATGTTTTCAATGGACACAGGAAAGCTATTTCATAAGTGTCCTTTAGTTATATAAAAAGTCATCTTCCTACAATGATTCGCCGATTAATTTTTATTTGACGGTGATTATTCAGGAAATAGTAATGTTAAAATATTAGTTGGTGTTGGTGTGATGAGTGTGTCTCTAGGGGGGGGGGGGGGGGGGGGGGGCGGGTTGTCTACACTGGAATGTATGCATTGTGAAGAAAAGAATGTAATTTTTGGAGGAATGGAGCTCCTCTGTGGTCCAATTTTGGACTAAATTGTGTCTGCGATGCCCATCATGGATTTCATTTGAATGATCCAAGCTGTTCCTTTTATCTGTCCAAACTCCAACATGCAGATCAGCCACAAGAAAAACTCAGCTTAATTGGAGCCAATTTGATTGAATCACACTTCGTCTTTAAACACATGGAGGTGAAACCATTAATTTATTACATGACAAGTGTGGTTAGGTTATGAACCTATTGATATTTTTTTTCAAGAAAACGTACCTATTAATCGCATGGTATTTCCCATCACCTTCATCCATTGCTGCAGAAAGGCTTTGAATACCATCCATGGTATTTTCCCATTCCCATTGTTCGTGCGCATATGACTTTTTAATAATAAAGGCTGGGCACAGCACCCTTCAAGATACCAAGACCAATGGAAATGACTGGTTCTTGTCTTATTGGGCCTGCATCTTTTGATTTACCCGTATTCTGTACCTCTGGCCCAATATTAATCTCATCCGCCTTTGACCTTGGCGAATTTGGCCCAACATAATGATTATTGTTAAGTGACTCTTCTCGAATATCTTTTGCATAAACCGACCTTGGAGATTGTTTTCCCCTTCCCAATTCCTTGTTCAATTCTAAGCACTCTATCTCCAAAATTTAAATATGTCATTCATAACCTCTGTTACATATGATTGGCCAATTTTAGTTTTGCATTTCAAAAAGGCATATTTTGCCAAAGACCGGGTTGGGCAGCCCCTGCCCATAATGCTCATGTACGTAGGAGTAAGTGAAACAGAAAAATAGACCAGTTTTCATTTGTCGATTTGATCTGACAAATTTAGAAACATCACAGCATGTACGCGTGCGTGCTTACACACACAGAGAGAGAGAGAGAGAGAGAGAGAGAGAGAGAGAGAGAGTAGATTTGGTAGAGATCTCTTTTCTATATTTTGTGATTACTGGGCCGTTAAATTAATAAGAAAAAGTGACCGGACGACTGCATATGTAGTTCTCGTTTACATCTTTAGATGGTTCAAAAAGGTATACTTTTACTCTGTTTAATGATATAATTTTTTTTTTTTTCGGTGGTGGATTGAAGTTTATCTTATTCAACTCTCCACAACTTGTCCCATAGTTTGTCCAATAATTATTTGTTTAAGTAGTGAAATGTCATCTCAACGACTAAACATATAGATATTGTGGTTGAAAATATTCAAAGTGCAAGGACAGAGCTAGGATTAAGGGTGGCCAAATTAGGGTAGGGAAGTTGGCCCGAAAATTGTGTAGTTATACTTAGGTGCAGCGAGGTTATGAATTCAATCCTTATCAAGAGGATGTTGATTAATACTTTTGTTGATGGGTGGGGCAAGGTAACGTACTTCTTCTAAAATATGAAAAGAAAGATTAGGGCAGAACTATGATGTAAGATGGTAGTATTTAACAAATAGTTTTGGTTCTTTTAACTTTTGTAGAATAGTAGTAATTTTTAAGACGTTAAAAGAAGAAAATCTCAAGACAATATTTATGCCACACAACATCGAATACATGGTATCATAACTGTAATAGTAAACTACCATGTACGTGTACAGAATCCCACAAAATTTGGTGTACTGAGAGTAAATTTAATTTATATATTTCAACTATGGATAAAATCCATGAATTTTCTTCATATTATATAATCTTTTGTAAATTTTTTTTTTTTTTTTTTTTGATCTGCAATCTTTTGTAAATGTTACGAACCTAATTTATTGGATGAGGTTGGGAACACGATTTAGGATGCAGATGGGAAGGCATCTACTAACTTAATAGATACTGTGGTTACGAAAATCCTAAGAGCATCTTTTTGCATAGCAACAAACTAAAAGTAAAACATCATGTCCAAAAAAAAAAAAAAAAACTAAAAGTCAACATATGACATCCTAGTTTAATTAATTAACTACTATGGGTTTGGCCGATCCGAAAAGAGATCAACACCAAACGACTATCTACTGTGTCTCTCCTTTGTCTTTAATGGAGCTCCAATTTTTCTTCTCTCTCACCCCTTAATTTCTTCCTCCTCGTCTTCTTCGTATTCGATCAACTTAATTAGTTAAAGAACTAAAAAAAGATCCAAAACCCTTAACACAACTTGCAAACTCCCTCCAGGGCCATGGAAGCTACCTCTCATCGGAAGCATTCGCCAGTTAGCTGGTTCACTTCCACATCATTCTCTGCGAAACTTGGCGAGAAAATATGGACCCCTAGCCTCATGCATCTGCAATGCAACTAGCAGAAAATTCAACGATTGTCATATCATCACCACGATTGGCCAAAGAAGCAATGCAATCGCACGCTAACAGGCATGAAGTTGTAGCAGCTAAGATTATGACATGTAATTATGTAGACATCGTATTTTCTGATCCCTATGTCTTTTGGTCTAGCAAATGTCGAACTTCCTCCAGCTCAGTTGCTGTATGATCACTTGGACTGGAAACTACGTACCCAGCGGTACCAAGCCAGAAAATCTGGACATGACTGAGACCTTTGGAAATTAAGGAAACATATATAAGCATGACAATATTATCTCTCATATATAGAACAAGCTAGACATGATTGATTAAGAACTAATAACAGGTTTTATTTTATATATATATATATATATTAAGATCTACTTTATATCTTTTCTTACAATGTAATACTATATCATATTTCAGTCCCATATGTACCAAAATGCTGATACTTCGGATATGTCACTTCTTTCTCATGATTTCCTCAGACTATCCCACCATTTTTTGCTGTCCTGATCATTTGAAAGATGTCTGCCAAACCAACAAGGGGAAAAGAATTATAATAGATCATAACTAGTGCAAATTGCGTAGATTTCGATAGAATCACCAGCAAATTAAATAATTAGACAGCGTCACTTCACTGCAGAGAAAAGTAACCATTGCCATATATCTAAAATAGTTTTAGCAAAATACCTCGCATCACAACTGTGAAACCAAATTCTCATTTTGAAAAACAACTTTTAATAATTACACTAGTTTGCTATTAATTAAGTTGAAAATTGTAATACAAAAAATCCATGCTTCATGGAGCTAGGAGACTACAAATAGGAATATAACAAGTGATAATCAATGTTGAGAGAGTATAAAGAACATACATGATCCGACGACCACAAAAACAAACAGCCCGAGAATAATTGTGCCAACTGGGTATTTTGATCCTTTCTTTGTTGATCCCCTCCTAGTGATGTTCTTCTCAAATTTCTCGACTTTCCTTTCAGCAAGGCGCTTTGAGGTAGTCTGTTCAATCAAAATAACTACTATTACAACTTATTTGCTGCTCCAACTTTTTTCCACCAATTTAATTTTTAATGTAGGCTTAATTTGTTCTTGTTTTCAGGATAAGTTTCTTCATAACCCGTTCAGTAAACTATTGTTTAAAAGAAAGTCATTAACTCGTTGTATCTTACCAGTTTTTGTAGCAATGGTTATCGAGAACGTAAAAACATCTATTTACTATGTTCACGAAAGTGAATCCTTTTTTTTTTTTTTTTTTTTAAAAAAAAATTATCAGAAAACGAGTTTTGAGAACCGTCATCTAAGGAAGTTGCTAGAAAAGTGCGATTTCGAAAATAATCGAACAGAGCTGTTTTGGGTTTTGTTTCCAACGTTTTAAGGTACAAACACCTAAAAATTGCAGTTATGAAAAGAGCAGTTTGTTTCCAGAAAATAACTGAACAGAAACATTTCAGTAAACAAGCAAAATTCACAAAAAGAAAAAAAGAGTTGCATCTGTAACTATAGTCAAGGAAAATTTCTTGGAATTGGGATCAATTTTCCATGAGACTATGAGAGCAAACAGACCAAGGGAAATCCTTACTGAAAGTGCTACCCAGGAAAATATGGTTGGGTGTGTGAATCCAATGGCCAGGGTTTAAACTTGGAAGTGACACCTTAAAAATACAATATGCCCCCTCCGTTCTAAATAGAATGTCCGATCCGTTAATCTGAGAACTTAAAAATATGCTTTTATTCGATTGTACAAATTCAAGCTCTTTTCAAAAATTAAAACTCATTTATATGTAATACTTGCGAAAATTTTGAAATTTTTAAAACTAAAACGCATTTTAAGGATTCATTTTGCAGACCGGATAATTTTTTTGAGATGGGGTATTTAACACTTCTAAAATTAATCATACATAATGCTAAAAAATATACATGTTTTCATAAGTTAATTATCCATCAATAACAGTAAAAAAAACACAATTGAAATTTGCGGAGGTTGTGAAGCAAATCTGTGATTTTTGGTGGAGGTTAAGACCTCGAGATTGCCTGTACCACGGCCCCTTGCCCCTAAAGGCTTCCCCCACATGAACCTCCGTTTAAAAACCAGCAAAAAATATATATATATTTATTCCAAGCAGGGACGGACTGAGGTGGGGCCCGCAAATACGGGCCTCCACTGAATTTTGAATTAATTACATAAAAAAAACTTTTATATTTTAGTGATACACAATAAATTAAAGATAATATTCACTAATAATACTCTAAATTCTCTTCTTCTTCTTATGATATTTGTGAGACAATTTCTCAATTTCGACAACCTCTTTTTTACAACCACACTCCTTTTCTTAAATTTGAAGTTGAATGGTTAAGTTTAGTTAAAAAAAAATTACTGTTGTAACATATTTGTGCCCACACTAATGTAAATTTCTGGATCTGTTCCTGTTTTCAAGTACGGGGAACATCAAGATCGAGATGCTTGATTCAAAACAGAATAAGCCCATAGATCGATGGTGCAAAGTCCCAGGCAAATATAAAACCATAGTCGATCATCATAAAAATTAAGGAATAGATCAACAGGAACTAACTAACTAATACTAGCAGAGACCGAAATTAAGCAAAAACAAGACAAATCTTTTTACCATCTTTTGTATGGAGACCAATTGAAACGCTCTCCAAGAGCAGAGAGAGACAGAGACGGCTGAGAAGAGTCCCTTTCGAAGAGTGTAGGGAAACCTAGGACTCCCGAAGGACCCCACCTTTTTTAACTTAAGTAGTTTTCAATTCCTCTACTGGCCGACCATGGAGTGGAGTACTACTTTTCCAAGTTTCTTTCCTTTTTATTTTACTCCTAGTAATTTCCCATGTCAGCTCAATTAGGACAACTTTGGAGTTGGACCAATAACTTGATCCCGTATCCTCATAACTACACCGCATTTATTTTTGTTCCTTGTTTTACGAAAAACGTTACTCTCTTTTCAAGAATGATCAATGGATCTTTCTTTCCTCATAAATTCTTCAGTGTCGGGTGGGCACGGCCACATGGTGCCTGTACACGAATCTCGGCCGTTTAAACGTGCTCAGGACGGCCCCAGATTTGTTTGAGTAATTTTTTAGTGCAAAATTATCAAAACACCCCCTCAAATCCAAACAAATCTGGACCGTTTAAAACACGTTTGGACAACCAAAATGCACGCACTAGCACCATGTAACAGTGCCCACCTGGCACTGAAGAATTTCTCTTCTTTCCTTGTTTTGTAACATTTATTTTCCACATTGGAAGTTTTTGTCCCAACCATGCATTCTGGTTAGTCCTATGCCCGATACCGATACAGAAGGGGGTAATCTATATCACAAAGTAGAAATGGCTGCTGGGTCCAAACAAATGGTAGTGTGGATCTTCATTTGTCCCTTTGACGGACCGGACCGGACTGAATCGGATTTTTTTAAAACCTCTTTGGAATGATTTCATTATCGAAATTGTTTACTTTTTTGACATTGTCGAAAACTAGCCTAGCCGCCACACCAAAAGTCATGTTTTATTAGATATCGTGTGATTTTCGTAACTCATTTATCTTATTTATCGGGAGACAATGAATTCAAAAGATCAAATTGCATTTTTCTTTAGATAAATGTGTTTAAAAATATAGCAAGTGACGTCCGACCAATATGATTTTTGATTTGAGTAACAATCTTGACGATGTCTAAAAGTAATGGATCAGATCATCGAAATGAGTATGAAAATATCCCAGAAATAGACCGGATTGAACAGTCCAACACCTCAAGGCATCGGTGAGGATCCAATCCCCAAACAAATCCCGACATCTATGCTATGCTTGGTTGACCCCATACCGTCACTGAAACTTGTCAACTTAAATCATTTTAGTGAGTTCTAGGAATATCGATCGATATTTTTTCTCACTTATAACATGATGTACATACCATTTTGTCCACATCTCGATTGTTTATAAGCCCTCAAGTTAACAGCAAGACAAACTTCTAGCAGCTCCAATAGTTTTTTTTTTTTTTTTTTCTTTTTGAAAATCAAACTGCAAGAGCAGGTATCCTGTGGTTATTTTGCTTATTTGTTTCTTTACTTAAAATAGGTAATGAGGAAGACCTAGAATTAAGAAAATAAACATAAATTATCTAGTGAACCTTATAAGCCCCTTAGTTGACTTGTTTACCTCAAACTTACGAGTAAAGGTGGGAAATGGAATGGATATCAAGTTCTGGAATGACTGGACGGGGGAGAGGAGTTTCTGTCATAATTTTCCAAGAATATTTAGATTGTGCCTTGATAAAGACGAGTCATGGGGAGTAGTCTCACAGAGATGGATCGCAGCAGTGGTATTGAGGTTAACTTTCGCAGATCTTTATTTGTTTGGGAAATGGAAGAGCTGTGTTGTAGATTAAGAGGGGATGTTATTGACGGCTCCTGGTGTGAATATTGCTGATAGGAATGACCATTTGGTTTCGTCCAATTCTGGGAGTGAACCTAACTAAGTAAAATTCATGTATCAGTGTGAATGGGAAAAATCAACGTCCAAATTCTGGGGAGGTAATTGAATCATGTGATGTTACTGTGTCCAAAAGTGGGGGAAATCTGGTCATCTATAATCAAATGGTGGGGGTTTCTTACGCTCTTCTGCTACTGGTCTTCATAAAAAATAGGAAGGAAAAATGGAGCTATGGTCAGGGATATTTGGTTTGCTATTCCTGCAACTGTGGCATGGTTGATTTGGAAGGGAAGAAATGATTTGCTATTCAACCAATTGCAGCCAGAGTGTGAGAGGTTATCTCATCTCACCTGCCCAATGCAGAAGATAAATTCGACATATTAACACTTCAACATGTCCAAGCCCAAGATAGTTAACGGAGATACTAAACCAGACCAAGGAATGTTTTGATGGCTCTAATCCGCAAGTTATCAAAATAAGGCTTTCTAAATAGATGTAGAATGTCAGGTATTCTTCTATGCTTGATACACAAGTAGAGATGAGTTGAGATGTATCACACTATTAGGAGCAAGTCAATATTGAAGCAACCCAAGACTAAACATCACACGTCTGATTGGATTTATTATTAGCAGAGGTAAAATGTTTTGGTCAACTAACAAAGAAGGATGCTTATAAGGCTCCAAACAATGAAGAACAACAATCCAATTTTATGCTTCTGATATCTGAAGAAATCCATTTTGGGAAGCATATTTCAACACTACCACAGATTAGAGAGACAGAAAAGAGCACCCGATAACTTCATTAACATGACGTGAGTAAACTAGAGCTTAAGTCTTTCCATTGGGAGAATGCAATCAATGACCAACAAATAATTGGATAAGCAACAGCGCAAGGCGTAGACATGAAACCCCTTGACCTTGATATCTTGTTGCCATCTTGATTATTTGCATTGCTACGGAAGTCCAGATTAAAAGGTTGCATCGCTGCACACCACATATAGGCACAAAGTACTTCACTGCTTGGAAATATAAGAAAGAACACAAACTTAGACGGAATCCAATGAAGTCAGCGACACGTAGTGCTTCACACAAACATTCAGCTAGAGATATGCATTACAAAAATGACGGAGGAAAACATTGATTACTGGAGATGACCAGGAACGCAAGATTGAAATATTACCTAATTAATACCCAATTTATGGCCCTTTATTAGTTTCCAGTAGTGGAAGTCTGCTAGAGGTAAACAAGAAAATGAGTACCAGTAGAATACAATTTAACTCACCTGAATAGGAGAAAGACCATAATAAACTACAAGAGAACTTCGATCATGACTGTGGAGAGAGGGAGACAATAACTGTCTTTCCTTCATCAATGGAAGATAGAAACTCATCCAAACTTTGCTTCTGAAGTATCACCGTCTCTGCTGATGTTATGCACCCCCCGCATAGTAACAACACATATCAATTCCGGTATTTTATGGATGTTGTTGTGATAAGAACTTTGATACAAACGATGACCAGTGCAATAAAATGAGTGAATCAATTTTACTCCACCTATAACTGTGCGAGATCATAAAAAGAGGAAACTTTGGCATTTACAAGTTTTTATCCAATATTTATGATTAAATGCACCAGAGAATATCCAAAGCTCAACAACTGGAACAAGAAAGTACGTTATTATGTGAAAACCCTTAACTAGCTTTTCTGCTTTTCGTCAAGTTTTACATAAGAAATCATGTCGAGTTACCCTGCACTCATAGTCAAACCACGCAAAAACCAGATACACCAGCAATCTAGGCACGTTCAGTGTAATTTTTACAGGGTGAGGGTGTGTATGGAATGGATCATTAGACCCACCCTTTTCAGGCATCGCCTATTGTGACAGTTACAAAGAAAAGGCACTAAACGAAATGACATACATATAGTCTTTTTTGGGCAAGCTGTATGCTAAGCATTTAAGAGCAACACTGTAACTCCAAGACCATATATCAAATCTTATTTGATGCCACCCAAGACCTAGCTCTCATACCATGTTAGATTTCTTTGAGGGTTCTAACCTAAAATCAATTGGCAATAGCCAATAGATGGAGTAGCCTCTATAATATATTAACCAAGCTTGAGTGGCTTAGATGAGCGATAAGGAATACCATCTAAGCCATCCAAGCTTGGTTAATATATTCTAGAGGCTACTCCACCTATTGCCAATTGGTTTTAGGTTGGAACCCCTCCAAGAAATCTAACATGCCTATTGAACATTAACAGCAGAGAATTTCTCAAAGATTTTCTGTTAAACGAAGATGTTAGGAAGTTGCCCAGGGCATCATGTACATTATTTGCCAAGGGAGAAAAAACGGAGATTATAAAGGATTTAGCAGACCTCCTTGTGTTTTGATAGATAAAAATCAAGTTTAAATGGTGAACGCTTCTCATATTTAGCTCCTTCAAACTTTTCTTGATTTGCTTATATGCAACAATCGACTTACTACTTATCCAAAAAAAAAAAGCAATTGACTTACAAGTACTACCATTTTGTTAACTCTGTTTATTGTTATGAGGAGAAGGGAATGCCCTCTTTGCAATTCCTGCAGTTGTTCAACACTGTACTTCGATTCTTTTCCTCGATTACGAATGTAAGGTTAAACAGTTCGTTGCTATCTACAAAACAACTTAAAGTGTCTCCACAAAAGTACACATCTACGTCCTAAGAGTCGACTTTGAGTTATATCCCATTGAAGAGCGGGTTGGCCATGTGATTTCAATGTTGGTCTCTTGATACCTTGGCCCCTGCCCAAGGACTCTTTCTTCATGCAATCAAAAAATCAACATGCATGTGCCATCCTAATTTATAAATATGATGATGAATTTGGACTCTAAACATGACCAATGATGTATTTGGACTCTTAACATGACCAAACAACCACAATCTGTGTTTCTCTCCTTTGTCTCCGTCGGCCTCTTAGTACCTATTGTTGTATTTTTTCCTTATGGATTGATTGAAGTATATTTTATTCAACTCTCAAGTCTCAACAACTTGAGACATAGTTTGTCTAAAAATTATTTGCTTAAGAAGCAACGGGAACATCATCTTCTAACTTATAGATATTGTCGTTAAGAAAATTCGAAGACCATCGATGGGGACAGGATTTGGATCTCCCCGTTGGCCGTTGTTCTCTTCTTCTTTTTGGTTAATTGAATAATATATTTAGTCAACTCTCGACAACTTGTTGCATAATTTGTCTAAGAAGTATTTTGTTTAAGAAGTGATTATTTTCTAGCATATTGATATTATGATTAAGAAGATTTAAAGAGTAAGGACGGATCAAGGATTTGGATATTAGGGAGGCCAAACTGGGGTAGAGTTTTATGTAAGATTGTACTTCAAAATTATCTTTGGTTCTTCCAAATTTGTAGAATTTCATAGAACAAATTCTATGAAAGTTAAAAGAACAAAAGAGATTTTTTTGCTTATTTTTTCTTTATTCAAAAGATTTTAAGTTTGGATCATAAATTCTTACCTTTTCGAATCCTCTCGGATGAACCAATAATTTGTAGAAATTTGATGCAAAACTAACAAATGCAAAAAAAAAAAAAAAAATTGATTGAAGAAAAAAAAAACAAATAGCTTATTAAGCCAAACCACCCCAAAATCCCAAGATATTGTTTATAACACTTATCAAAGATCCATGGTTTCATAATGTATTATAATAAACCACCAATATGTACATATACTGATTCCCACAAAATATGGTGTACTGAAGTCTGAAAGTAAACTTAGTTCACGTATTTTTCGAAACCCCAAGTAGTATTTTTCAGAATACTTCATAAATTTTTAAATCTAAAAATTACGACAATAAATTATTGGATGAGGTCAGGGTCCCAGCCGGCCTCCAATACCTTTTCCCCTCCCAAGAGCATCTTTTTGCATGCAAGAGTCCGAAAATACACATATACATATCCTCCTAGTTTATAAATATGGTAAAACTTGGACTCCAAGTTCTAACAAACACAATCTCTTGTTTCTCTCCTCTGTCTCTGTAATGGATCTCAAATTTCCCTTCTCTCTCACCACTTTCTTCCTCCTGGTCTTCTTCCTAATCAACTTAGTTAGGGTACTAAAAAGATTCAAAACCCAAAACACAACTTCCAAACTCCCTCCAGGGCCATGGAAACTACCTGTCATCGGAAGCATTCACCACTTAGTCGGTTCACTCCCACATCATTCTTTGAGAAATTTGGCAAGGAAATATGGACCCCTCATGCATTTGCAACTAGGGGAAAATTCAACGATTGTCATATCATTGCCACGATTGGCCAAAGAGGTAATGCCAAAGAGGTAATGCAGACTCACGATCTAGCCTTTGCAGATAGGCCTAAAGTCGAAGCAGTTAAGATTATGACCTATAATTATGTAGACATCGTGTATTGTCCCTATGGCGATTACTGGAGACAAATGCGTAAAGTTTGCATCTTGGAACTCCTAAGTGCCAAAAATGTTCGCTCCTTCTGTTCTATTCGGGAGGATGAGGTTTTCCATCTTATCGAGTCTGTCAAATCATCCTTTGGTTTGCCAATCAATCTTACAGAAAAGATTTTTTCATTAACAAATGACATAACGTTCAGAGCAGCATTTGGAAAGAGATACGAAGACAAAGATGCTCTTATACCCTTGATTAAGGAGACGGTAGAGGTAGCAGGAGGTTTCAATTTGTGCGATTCATTTCCATCACTCAAAGTACTTCACTTTCTCAGTGGGATGAGGTCTAAATTAGTAAGGCTTCATCAGAAGATGGATCAGATCCTCGACAATATAATCAACGAGCATGAAGAAAACCTCAGAAGCTCTAAAGGGGGAAACGGCGAAGGTGGGGAGGAAGATCTTCTCGATGTGCTGCCTAGACTCAAGCACAGAGGAGGCCTTGAGTTTCCTATGACAAATAACAATATTAAAGCTATCATTCAAGTCAGTATTTATGCTTAATTTTACACACATTTCTTTTACCATGAAGCAAGTAACTTTCAACATCTTTACAGGAAATCTGTTGTGCTGGAACTGATACTTCCTCCACTACAATCGACTGGGCAATGTCGGAAATGGTGAGGAACCAAAGAGTGATGAAAAAAACACAAGCTGAAGTAAGACAAGTCCTCAGGGGGAAGAAAAGAATCTGTGAAGCTGACATTCAAGAGTTGAAGTATTTGAAGTTGGTAATCAAAGAAACTCTAAGGTTACACCCTCCTGCTCCATTGTTACTACCTAGAGAATGTAGGGAACAAATTGAGATGGACAGATACCTTATACCCGTAAAAACAAAATTAATTGTGAATGCCTGGGCTATCGGAAGAGATCCTGAGTATTGGGTTGATGCTGAGATTTTTTCACCAGAGAGATTCGATAGTAGTCCTGTCGATTTTATAGGAACCGATTTCCAATATATACCATTTGGGGCGGGAAGAAGGATATGTCCAGGGATATCTTTTGGCCTAGCAAATGTTGAACTCCCTCTAGCGCAATTGTTGTATCACTTCAACTGGAACCTATCAAATGGGACCAAGCCAGAAGATCTAGACATGGCTGAGACCTTTGGAGCAAGTGTTAAGAGAATAAGCGGTTTGCATTTGATTGCCACTCCTTATGTCACTTGATCATCATAAGCAATGCCACCATCAGAATGTGGACCATAATTAGTCCTCCTTTTTATTATGCAATTGCTCAAATTCCATGTTTCTACTTCCTATTTGTAAAATGTTTCTGCTCAGGTAATTTCGTTTCTCTTCAATTTTTCTTTCCCATGAAGAAATAAGCCTCCATTTGGTTGTCATAAAATGATGAAAAAGTATTAAAAACTTGGCTCTGTTGCATAATTTTTGGCGTTCAGGTAATTAAAAAGAATTGAATCCAGATAGTCCAATCGTATAGCATATATTAAGGTGTCATGTGCTCAAGCTCCATGTTTCCATTCACACACAACTCCACCTTCCCGGTTGTTTCCAATATGAAAAGGGAAATTACATTTTTCAGTTAAAAATGAGCAACAATTTCAAGAGCCATATCACACTTACTGGAAATCATAAACTCCTGGCAAGTAGAGGAGACATTGACAACATCCTGCCATTGAAAAAATTCACGGACAGATTTACTCTTGCCTATTATGTTCTCTCTCTGTTTTGAGTTTTCACAGACAAATTCTCTGTAACAAAAAACCAGAGCCGTTTAATCTTTATATCAATAAAGGCAACCTATACAGCTATGAGATGTTTCAAAAGGGGGAAACAAAATTACAACAGGCACTATAATCAGGCCCTGAACCCAAACAGAGAAAAGAAAATAATGTTACATGCTTATGTTCTTCTGCAAGGGATTACTCTTATCATTACTATGATAAAACTGAAACAAAATCATACATACATAACCGATGACATCCTTGCACTTGCGCTCTGTTATCTCGAACAAAGTTAGACTCAATCAATATTGCAACCCGACATCCTATAGTTAGACATCCAGTACTATGGATGAAGAACCAAGAAAAACTCCACAAGAAGCGCATTAGAGTGTGAGTTGAATATGGGAAGATGATCGTACAGGAACTCCGCTGTTGGAATGGAATTGGAAGTTGTACAAAGCTCTTCACCAATTCTGCAACTGAGCAGTAATACTTTTTACCACGGGATGGTATTCTGTGTGCATCCGCTTCTTAGCTTTCTCCGAACCAGGTTGATCAAGCCAATCGTCGTATAAGCTTTTTATAAGAGGATTCTCAAACGGATCAGCTACCAGAACCTGAAAATTGTGGATGAGCAATTAATGGACCCTCTTGCAAGTTATACAGTCAAACCCAATATCTAATGTGCAAACTTAACAAAAAGAAGATAACTATGAGTGGTTCCCTCGCCCAAGCGAAATGAAATAGGTCTGTTGGCCCACTAGCAATGAGTTTGTTACAACTTTTATAGTCGTCCCAGTTAGTTTGTTTTTCTCTAGTAGACAGCTCTATATTGGCAGGAGAGACCCAACGAGGGTTGTCTCCACTGGCCAGGGGTTGCTCCCACCGTGGAGGTATGAGTTCAATATTTGGGGTAGGCCAACCGGTTGAGTGGTGAAAGTCCATGTGGGTAGCCTCATAGGCGCGTCCAGGGGTTCCCCCTCCTAGTTGCTTCTAACTGCTTTCTGTAGGTGTTGGTTTCCTCCCACCTCTCATCCTGTTTGGTTGTGGGGATACCTCCTATGTTATAAAAGAAAATTGTTTACAGGATAGCACATTTTAATTCAATCATAGATAATTCAGAGCCGGTGTCCAAGCCATGGCACACCAGCCAAAACATACATCATCCATGTAGGCCGTTTCTAAAGATTGGATAAAATCCTTGGGAGATTGCCCTGGCTTTCGCTTGATTTGACCTCCACCGTTCAAGCACCCTGTAGATCGAAAGAAACACAAAGCAAATGCCATATTAGACTGAGAGGGTAGTAATGCATCATAAAAAAGCAGATTAATTGGTTCAATAGTACAATAACACACTAATTTAAACTTAAAAGGAACATTCATATACACCGTGTCACCCACATATTACACACTTAGATTACCTGAGGGGCATGCCATGACCTCTATAAAGTGGTAATCACATTTCCCAATTTTTATTTTCCTCACAATATTTTGCAAGTTCCGAAAGCCATAACATAGTGCAAACTTCAAGACAGTCTCCCCCTCCACCTGCATTCATAGAAAGGCATGTTGTATTATCCTTCTACGGGTTTTTTTTGGCTAGTGAGCCCTCCCCATCATACTACTTAAAGCATATAAAAATGAACAGCCATGACTAAACACCTCTGACACTAGGCTACATGAAGATGTTAGCTTGGGTAAAGAGCCAGACAAATATTCGGTATTTCAAATGTAAAAAAACTCCCTGGAGACATTAAGAACTGATGACAACGGTTTAAGACCTGTAACCACCAACAATGGTTTTTATATAATAACTCAACCAAGTAACATTCAACCAGAATCACAAAAATAAAATGAACACTTCAGAGGAAAAGTCCATTCAGATAGCTCCTCAAATAGCAGTGCAATCTCACTACTCACAGATGGACACATCACATCAGTTGCCAAATTCTCAAGAGAACCTTCCTCAGATGTCCATATTGTAAGATAGCTTAATATACATTGTTGAGCCCAGCTTTTGGGACTACTGATAACTTAATATGGTATCAAAGCTCAGGTTCCAAGAGGTCTAGGATTCAAATCTCACCGGTTGCATTTGTTCCCCTTTTACATTCTGTTTCTCCCTTTCGTATTTTGCTTTGCTGTCTATGAAGATTTGCATCTCCACGTGCAAGACAGGGTTGCATGTGAAGGAGGCTTGATATACATTACTGGGCTCATTTCCTAACAACTTAAGCTTTCGGGATTAGTGATAATTTAACACATATATCATGCAAACATGATCAAGGATAGACCAAACTTACTACTAGACAAAATTCACGAAAATCTGAATTCTTTATGATCTTGAAGTCCAAGGGGCCTGTGATTTCTTTCCCAAAAAGTGTTTTGGCAGCACGTCGCAAAATTGTCTCCGCATATCCACCAGAGCCTCCGTGGACCCCGTAAAGGAATCCTTCCTCATTAATATTTGTTAGCCTACAGGGAAGTAAAAACAATTCAATTGTACAGTGCAAAGGAAAAGGATAGAAGCTTCAAAAACACTCCTTACAGTTTATCTAGAGGAGATTCTTCCAAGGCCTCAAAATCCACAGATTGTGACTGCAACAAGCAGTTAAAAAGATTAATCATTATGTCATTCTGTCTAATACAATTGATATTAATGACATCATCAAAATCGGAAAGGCTCAGTATTACCTTAAGCAAATCTAGAACTTCTCCAGAAGTCAACACTGAATCTACCTCTGTAATTTTCAAACCAGCATTTTCATGAGTTTCACTTTGAGATTGTACTTCAAACACAAAATCATCCCTGGCAGCTTCAAGCTTCTTGTCATAACAAGGCATAACTGTCACATGGTAAACATCATCTGGCCTGTCCAATACAGAGTATACATTGAACTTATTCATGGTCACAGAATAATCCCTTAACTTTGATAATCATGTTGACATCTTGACGCTTTGTGCACTTCAGTGGAAATATAGATTAAAAGGCTGCATCATGAACACGAAAGTATACACACCAAGTACATGATAGCTTGGAAATATAACAAATACTAACCTAGACAGCCATCAAGACATCGGATGAAGCCCGAGACACAATGCTTCACACAAACAACTATGTAAATTTTCTTTGCAAACTCCAAAACGTGATATATTGAAATAATCAACTTCTCGTTCTAGAATTATCTACACAGTTTCTAGGATGTCTTTTCATGTTCCATTCACGCACTATAACCATGAATGTATTGTGACATTCATGTATGATGCCATGGATGTAGGAGTTCAATTAACGACGACGGCTTGATGAATACGCTGTAATCGAAACCAAAATAAGGGCGTTTAAGGCTTTAAGCCGTACTACTGTGATTTTCATATCTTTTTCAATAGCCCTAATGCTAGGTTTTATCCATTAGGGCATATAAATAGAGTCCGGCTCCTCTCCTATCCTCCTAAAATTGGAGGATCCTCCAATCTTATTGATAATGTGACACGTGGAGACCATTGCATCCAACGGTCAAGAATAAAATATCTTCTTCATACCAAAAACACCTGATAACTTTCTTTCTCTTCTTCCATCTACCACCACCATCACCGGATCACTGTCAATCTCTCCCCTTCTTCCCTCAGCCATCGCCATTAATGGCTACTGCCTCTAACCCCTCTCTTATCCATAGCCACGTTCTTGTAGTCCATCTAATTCTTCCCCCTCCACAAACCCAGACTAATATGAAAAACTCAAACCCACCATTAGACCCGTCAAAAAAAATCCCGATAGGTCAGACCCATCAAATTTGCTATGAACATCTCTTGAATTTTTGAAATACAGGAGGAGAGGTTTGTTTGCCTTCTTCATCTCCTTCCAATTCTATTTCTCATTTCCTCTCCAAAACCTAACCAATCCCTAATCCAACTTTAATTGCAAGGATTTGAAGTTCTTTTATCAAACGTGATTAAAGAACCAGCTAAGTGATTGAGTTCGGCGGCGACGAAACAATCCGGCAACGCAATATCCTGTTTTGATAGGCCGATTTTGAGGGACAGAGAGAGGATTGTTATTTCGTGTGCTCACTCCTATGGCTTTTTAGGTGTAGTGTTAAATCCAGCTGTTGAATCTAGATTGGAGGATCCTCCAATTTTAGGAGGATTGGAGAGGAGCCGGACTCATATAAATACCCCACATGTACTACATGGTTTTAAGTAAGGGCAGTAAAAATTTCAAGTTCTAAGTATTCCTCTTCCCTTGTCTGTACCTCTCTTCATCTTATTATAGCCCTCGATTTCCAACATGACATGCTTAATGAAGACGATAGAGAAAAATATAGTTTAACTGAAATTAAAAATAGCAAATAATTGAAATATTACCTTATGCCCAATTTAGCGCATATATGGTGCTTTATGATAGCTCCCATAGTTTGTTGGGGACTCTTCACTGAGGAAATGTAAGGCAGTATGTAGGATCCAAGAGTTTTTTCAGCATAACAAATCCAACCTGCAAGTACAACATGTTCAAATGACGTCATGGCATGATTCTAACGGGAAGTCAGGGAATATGCCAGCCATAGATAAGCAAGCTGGTACAAAAATCTTCAAAAAAATACCCACGCAATATCTCTTATATCTACATCAACATGGAACTTTCAAGCTCTTACAAACACAAAACCTACTTATAGAGTCTCTGCAACATGTGTAAACTACGATGCGATAAGAATCAATGAAGTCCTTAAGGCGACCAACTATAAATTCTGCAAGAGAGAGTGCATTTGCAGTGAAATCACACAGTGGAAACTGAAACACTCATATGGGGAGGAGAAATATACCTGGACAAGCAGACGCAATCATGGGCAGGGATGATTTACATATGCCATCATCAGATGAATGGATTTGCTTGTAACGTGATATGAATTCATTACAAGATTCAATAAGCGACAAGTCTCTACTGCAGCTGGTATCAAATACAGCCTTCACTCCCAATGACTTGAGAAATGTTGTGAGTTTCTTGAAAACCTGAAAATTGGAACAGAAGCCTCACAAAATACAATCTAGCATGCGTGCAGATAACTCCGAGCTATATTTGCATATATAAAATGTGGTGATCAAGCAACTACAACTACAACAGAAGCAGAACATACAAAATATGATAAAGTCTACGCTCGTAGTGACCCAATGATGATCAAATTGGTAATATTGTAATAAGATAACGTCAAGTGGCTCTACCTTACCATAGGCAAAAAATTTACGAAAAAAATGGAGTACCGGTAGAATACAATTCAACTCACCTGAAGCGGAGAAAGACCAAAATAAACTGCAAGAGAAGCTCTTGACTGGGGAGAGAGGGAGACAATAACAGTCTTTCCTTTATCAATATTAGAAAGAAACTCATCCAAACTTTGCTTCTCAAGCATCACCGTCTCAGCTGACGTTATGCAACCACTGCATGGTCATAACAACCATCAATTCCTGTATTTTATCACTCTTTATGTGCTACAAACTTAGATACAACAATGACCATATGCTTAGCAACAACAAAAAAATAAATAAATGACCGTACAATAAAATGAGCGAATCAATCAGAATGCCACCTAGAGCAAGGCATGAACTCATAAAAGGAGGAACCTTTGAAATCTATAATTTTTTATGCTTAGTTCAAAATTGTGCACAAGAGACCATCAAAATCTCAACAATTAGAACATAAAATCCAATATAACTCACCATTTACTCCTTTGGACAAAGAATTTGAAGCAACTCCCAGAACTGGCATGTAATCAAAGAATCCTTACCTAGTATGTCTGTTTTTTGTCAAGTTTTACATGAGAAAACATGCCCAATTTGGTCTCCCCCCCCCCAACACACACACACACAGTCAAACCTTGCAAAACCCAGAGAGAGAGAGAGAGCACCTGCATGCTAAGCAGTCCTTGAGTGAAATTTTTACAGGGTCTGTCTGCAATGGATCAGTACCAGACCCAACCTTTTCTGGCTTTCCCTATTGTGACCATTGTAAAGAGAAAAACAAGAACAAATCAAAATTAGTTCACGCAAATAGTACTACACATCTGCTTCACCCTTTCGGGCAAGCTGTAAGCTAAGCGTTTGAGGGCAACTCTGGAACTCCAAAACCATAACTTGAACATTACTTGCTTTCAAAAGAAACAAATGTATTTGCAAACTGATCAGCAAGAGAATTTTCCAACAATTAGAATAAAATTTTCAGGTAAAAATAGATCAAACGAACAAACATACTGTGAGGAATTTGTCCAGGGCAGCTACTGCATACATCATTACTTAGAAAGTTTGGAATGAGAGGAACAACAGAGCTTATAAACGGTTTAACGGACATCCTTGGGCTTTGATAGATGAAAATGAAGCTTGAAGGGTGAAAGCTTGTCATATTAGCCCAGCCAAAAACATTTAATATGCTTTTAGACAACAATTAGCTTATTCAGTTATTCCTATTGTTTTGTTAGCTCTGTTTCTTGTTATCGGTAGAAGGAAATGCCTACTATGTGAATCCCGCAGTTACATCCACTTGTTCAACACTATACTTCAATTCTTCTCTTCGAAAGGGAATGACAGCTCAAATAATTCCGTTGATATCTACCAACACAACTTAAAAGTGTCTCAAAAAAAGTATACATATGACATACTAAAAGTTCGCTAAAACTAGGGGTCCCCATTAATGTTTTCCATTGAAGCCCACGTTCTCAGAATTATTCAAATACAAAATCCTAAAAAGGTTAATGTTTTCAGGAATTTCAAACCTAGTTTCTAGTAAACCCCCTGCCAAGCACCAATCCCATTGATAATCATTGGGGCCAATTATTTTAATCGTGTATTTTCTGAACCATGTATTGTTTTGCTACTTCTCTTTTACTAAATAATTACAGTGAGTGAGGGGCGGCTGTAGCATTTTTGTTCAATGATGACAAAAACTGTATTAGAAAAATATTGTACACAGAACACTATAAGAAAATAAAGATATTTACTTTGATTGAAAATTTATCGAGCCTAATTTATTTTGTTTTGTTGAGTTATATGATCTACTTACACAAATTTAAGTGAACTTTCATTTACTCTAATTTACCAGTGCAGACAATATTAAAGAAAAATCAAAATATATGTCAAAAATTTAAAAAGGAAATTACAACATTTTTTGAACCCAGGGGTTGGCTTGAACCCCCTCAATCCGCACAAGATGATTTCTTTCTCAGCCCTAATTAAAAACCCAATAGTGAATTGCAAAAACTAACACAAAATTCACTTACCCAATTAAAAAAAAAACACACAAAATTGTAAGAAACACAGAAATGAACCCTAGCCAGTTTTAAACAGAGTGTCTCTCTCTACCTCTGATTTGTCGGGCTTGTTCGGCGTCGGTTTCCGTCCCTTGAGGGAAACAACACAGCCCTGAGACGGGGCGATGTAGTCGTTCAGGTCTCCAATCCTCAGTGTCGCCGAGAACTTCTCCGACATCTCTCTCTCTCTCTCTGTAATCCGAAACAAAATATAGATAGAGTTGATGTGAATAGCTAGAAAGATAGAACTGGAAAGGATGAGGCGGTGGGAGAGCGGCGGCGACAAGGACGGGACTCGGGAGCGGTGCAGAAGAGCGGGGCGTGTGTTTTCAGTGGAAAAAATATATATAGGTTGCTATTCCCGTAGAGGATGCAAGAGCATATCCCCTACTCATATTTTTACCCAAATTTAATTGAAAATTTGATTAAAAATGGAAATTAATTTTGCCACTTCCATTTTATTAATGTAACCTTCCATCTCTCACAAAACAAATCATCTAAAATAGACACAAAGGGGAGTGGTATTAACAAAAATAAGAGTGGCAAAATCACTCCCCTTCAAAAAATTTGGGTAAAAACTTGATTGGTATTATGTGTTCTAATGGGTAAACTCAAACCCAAACAAATTTGAATAAAAACTTTATTAATGGCTATATTGTAAATTAAAATGTGTGAAATTTGCCTTCAAAATTTTGAGCAAGAGTTTGAGTCTAACTAAATTTGAGTCTAAGGTTTGGGTAAGGAGTGGAGGATGATTTTGGGTGATTTTTACTCAAATTTGAATTTGCGTCAAGATTTGAGTAAAGAGTGAAGATATTCTAAGGAGTAATTATTAGGACTTAAAGAAGCCGAATACTCTTAGAATGTTCAGATTCTTTCTTGCTCTAAGGAGTAACATGAGCTTGGAATTGTTTTTGTTTTTTGAGAATTTGAACTCGAGCCGAATTCAATGAAAATTTGACAAGTCATACTCGAGCTAAGCTTTCCGAGGTTTGAGTCGAACTAGAACTTGTTCACGAGCCCTAATAAGCAAATAACGTCATATACTTATGCTTTTAAACATGTCTAAAAATGCAAATAAAAAGTTTAGTATGTCCATAAATATGTTCATAGATATATAAAGTGATAAAAACATATGCATAAATAAGTTTATAAAATTTTCTTTATGTATATATATAAAACTCCCATGATATACATATATAGGTTCGCGAGCCTAATTGAGCTGAATACTTATAGGTTCATGTTCAGCTTATTTATGAAATGAGCCCAAAACTGAGGCTCGGGTTTGGTTTATTTAGTAGACAAATCAAACTCGAACGAGTATTTACCGAGTTGAGTCTTGAATAGTTTACGAATGACTCAGTTCAATCACAGCCCTAATAATTATTTCATGCCCCAAGTGTTGAATGGATTCTACATATTTTGTGGTAAGAACTATGTGGTGGATGAAAGGGTTTGAGGCATCGCTACGTAGTGTCCTAGGGCCTTGAATAATTTTTTGGATATAAGACTCCATTGGCCAATCAATTCTTTTATAACCTCAATCACTTATACAAACACGGTCACATATACATGAATACTCATACATATTAAACTCCCAGTATGTGGGACCCACAAACAAATATGACGGTGTGTAAAGTATCTATGTAACTATTGTTAGAGTTAAAATTCTTTCTACCACAGGTGGAAACCTTTGGTTTTCCACCACAGCCAATTACGGGTCCCACCAAGCATTTTTTGTTATAATCTGAACTGTTCATTTTGTAGAGCTCACATAATAATATATGCACACAAAAAATGAGCTTGATCAGATATCAATAAGTATATTAAAATTTCAATTTCAATTTAGGAAATGGACTGCCATAAACAATTTAACTTCAAAATCTGACCCTCCATTCAGTAAACCAAAATTCAAGTTTTGATATACCTAGCTATCGATATTCAATCAAACTAATTTTTTTCATAGGTATACTACTCTACGTGTTCTATAAGATGAACAGTTTAGATTGTAACAAAAAAAAGTCTTGTAGGACCCACATGATGGAAACCCCATGGTTTCCACCTATGACGGATAAAATTTACACTCTTTTAGTTATAGAATTTTGCTTAGCCAATCGGGTGGTAAAATTTCGCAAAGGAAGCCACGTGTGCACCAGTTGACGCCCAATTGGGAGCCACATTTTTCATGGCCGATAAAGGAACGAAACTGCTCAAACTCCAAGCTCATGTTTGGTCGTTAAAATCTTGAGGTTGGTTGTTATACGGTAGTATATATTTAACAATTTTTTTTAAAGCTTGTTAGCTTTCTAAGTCAAACTCCAGCAAACTATTGTTATAACTGCTCCTCCGTTCAAATTGTGATGTTTAAAAAATTCAAGCGATTTAAGTTCGGCTCGTAATTAACCTCAATTAAAACTCATTTGAGATCGACTCGCCTCATAAATAGGTAAGTTTGAATACATTTTCAAAATTTACGTTTCAAAACAAAGTTGAACATATTTTTAAAATTCATTAATTTTTCTAATCAAGTTTGAACAATCAATTACGTGGGTAGTTCAATCCGTCTTACAGGCAAACCAAATTTCACATATTTTTAAAAACTAGTCGTGGTTTTCTTCCAGACGATTTAGGGAAATAAATTTTCCATTTTTCTTGCACTAATGTTTTGGTGACTATGTCTGAATATCACATTTTAAGTATCATGTGATATGTCATCATTGTATTATTAGAATGTGCCTCATTTGTTATGTAGTGGAACACAGTCTACCAATGCAATTGTGACACCTCACATGGTACTAAAAATGTGATACTTAAATATAGCCATCATTGCATTGATCTTTTTTCTTGAGGTTGTTTGACAGCTTGATTCTTTTTTCTTTTTTTTTTGGAAGAGCAAAACAGTTTATTAATGTTTGAAAACAAATTACAAAAATTAAAAAGATCCTAAGCACAAGGCATCGCAACAGGCGAATGGTTAACAAAAAAAAAAAAAAAGCAACCCGGCACGAGGCATCCTAAGCACGACTGCTTGATTTTCGACTTTATATTGGACATTTTTTAGCGTCTGAATGTTTAGACAATTTTTTTTAAAGAAAAACTCCTGATTGGTTGGGAGCCAATCTAGTAATAAATTAAACCATAATGCATAATCAGAAAATGAGATGGAGAATACCGAATTCATGGATCATTTGCACATGACTTTTTAAGTTCTGTATACTTTTATTCACAAAATTTCTCTGTAAATTTTTAAAGACCTTAAAGCACAACACTGATCCCCAATAATATATGCAAAAGAGTGGCCGTGAAGTATCAGGTTGCGATATTCTGGGAGCAATTAATAATTTTCGTGTTCCTAAGGCAATTCAAGTAGGGTTTTGTTCCCCTTTCGATTTCACTAGAGTTTGTAATCTTTTGATTCCTAAAAGTAACTCCAAGAGGCTCTTAAACACACCTTTTACAAGTTCAACAAGCTTTTAAAGGACAAGAGGTATTTTGCCTTTTGCTCTAATGGCTAGCTACACGTGGCTAGTCTCCAAGGACTAGGCAAATTCATTTAACTAATGAAAAAACACCACATCATTAGCCACCCTACTGACCATACGGGGATTTTTCTGCTTTTACACACTTTTTTTTTATTTTATCGGCTTCTACTTTTACACTTTGACTACACAAAAAGACAAGTTGTGTTGGAACACATACCTAAAAAAGTGACTTCACAAAATATTTATGTACATTGGGTAGTAAAAAATGGCTACTGCCTACTAGTGTTGGAGGTGCTTTAATACTGGATACTTTTAGAGAGACTTGTAGCCGACTCCTTGTAATATTCCCCTTATTCATAGTGAATCATCTCTTGCTCTATTCCCGTTAAGTATGCATAAGCATATGGTTACACAGAATCACATAAATCCTTGTGTTACTGTGTGATTGCTTTTTGGTTGTTTTTTCCTACTTCGTGATTTCTATCTAATTTGTTGTCTCTCGCCATGTCTATTTATTTAGAATTACCATATCATGTCGGTGTGTTGTTGAGCTTCCCGTCATGTCCCTATTCTCATTTATTTAGAATTATTATGCTGCTTCTTTATATCTGGATACATATCGTCTATATCTGGATCCATATCTCTCACATCCGTGTATGTGCTTCTTAGCCTATTGATTTGGAACACCTGCCTTGGACCCTTACAGATTAAGCCAAAAATGATAGTACTATAACTTATATACAATATCCAATCCAACCGTTAACCTGTTCATTTTGTTCATATTTTACCCTACCAAACCAAGAAAGAACACATCTTGTTTCAATTAATTTTCTTCACCAACGTTCTTCGTTTCCTTTTCCTTCCCTTCAGAAATTCAAGATTCAAACATAGCATAGGCACATCAATCTACAAATATCACTGCAGTTACCAGGAAAATTCATAACAACATGATCCCCACAATTACCCTCAACAAGGATAGAATAGAAATCGAACAAAGGCCTAATAGACAATACCCCAATGACAAAAGGTTTAACATACCCTTGTTTTATTTTACAAACTAGCGAAGTGACAAAAGTGCAGAGTCTCATATCCTATATTACAAAGGCTACAGAATCTCCAGGGTTATGAGACACCTAAGGTGGGTAGTAGTTTAGATAAACATAGAGAGTGACCTAATTAGCCTACCATCTTCCACTGATCTTGCCACCTTTGTTTCCTCCATATAAGCGGAAGAGACTAAAAGCTGAAATACCCGAAAGTGCCACCATGCTTAGGCTAGCGAATAGTGCACTGGCTATGCCTTCCCCAACTTGGTTACAGAATTTTCCATACATGGTGCATATCTTCATCCATTGGAGCTCGGGCTCTCCAAACATGGCGAACACAGAGGATTGTGCAGCAGCTGCCACCGCCGCTAACATCAAGTATGCCATCAGCTGTAGATGAGATGAGAGTAAACATGGATCAGGAATTAGTTTGGCAAGAAATGAACTCCACAAAACCTAAACTGGACTATTTTGGTGTTGTTTCGAACTCTTAGGAAGTACTTGTGCTGAGTAAATAGTAAGGAAGCATGCTCCTATCGAACGGGAAGATCTAACATTTGAGGCAGAGGCGGCTCCACGTATCCTACCAAATTTTTTTTTTTTTTGCTTAACTATGTAATTTCACTACCCTAAAAATGGCTGAAGATCGCAATGTCATGGAATGTAATATCTCAACCCAATATATTACTCCATATTGCAATCTAATTATAGTAATATTTTAGGCCTTAGCACATTTTTCAACGAGTTGATATCAATGATGTTTAGCCTAACTTCACAGAACTCGGACATTATTTCACTTATGTTGGAGCCACAATAGATTTGAGGGCTCAAACATGTACCTTAACTACTCATTAGTCACCTAGTTTTCTGGCGAGGTGGTTGTTTGCCAAATTAGATGTAGAAAAACCCGGGAAAATTTGGTCTATATTTCCAAATTTCTTTTGACGGACTTCATTGTATTGCTCTCAATTAGGAGGTTTTTACTCCGAACTACGACAGTTCGGACCCTCATCCCAACCCATGACAGCTCAATCAACAAGTCACAGGTTTAATAGGTTTCCTAGGTGGTCTTAGTACTGAGGATTCCTAATTGATTCGCAAAACAGGACAACAATGTCTGATTGAGTTGGTTTGAATCCAGCCGCTACTTTGGAAGGGGAAAAAAGGTCTGAATGTATTAGATCACATGATACACATCAAACTATAATGGACCTCCTACAATATCAAGTTTGCAAGGTAACCCAAAAGGATAGCTCAAGTGGTATAGAGGGCAGAGGTATGTGCCGTACAAGCACAAGTCCCTAGTAACTTCCACTAAAAGCGGAAGCTGGCCCGAACACCTGAGTTATCAAAAAAAACTTCCACTAAAAGCAAAATCCTTCCCTTCGAAAAAAAAAAAAAAGCAAAATCCTTTGGGCCACTCTCCCCACAAGCAAAAATTTGTGCAAAATAGCTGTAGAAGAGGGCTCCGGTTTGCAGTGTGGCCATGCACCTAAGGTTGCGATTGGTAGGACCGGTTCCTGAAGTTTTAAAAAAGGTTGCAGGGTATCAGAAAACTAGGAGAAGGGCTGAGGGAAAAAAAAACCCCACAATGGCCCATTGCAGTTGTGAGGCATCACCAAACTAAAGGTTAATGAGAGTTGAAGCCCCTATTTGCAATTGCTTAAATATTTAACAAAGAGGTAGGCGTGGTGGGGTGGATGGGGTTAGAAATGTTATAAATGTTGGTCAATACTTTGATGCCCCAGCAGATCTGAAGATTAGAATGGGTCCTACCTTGAGCATAAGCCATTATTACCCCATGGATTATGATACTAATTAAACCTAGTCCTGATCACCAACTAGTGGTATCAGATTTAGCTCATTTCCTCTTAGAGAAAACCTTTTTAACGGGGCCTCCCGTAAATAAAACTTACGGCCCTCTATCTCACACGTCCAAGAGTGTTTTGAAAAGTCCGGATTAAAAACAAACTATTACCATTAATATATAGGTCTTATATTAAATTACATGCATGAATTTTTTTATAGTGTGAGATTCATCTAATTTTCATATTCAATAAGGCTAAAATGTGAGAAAAACATTTCTATAAAATTTTAAGGACAAATGATGCATACAAACTTTAGTACGGCATTTTATTCATAAAATCACAGCTTGGATGTATGGCCAACTAGTATTGTCAGACAAGAGTTAATACTGCAGTCCTTCTTGCACCACAGCAGTATACATACAGTGTTTTGTTTCTATTTTATTCTTTTTCTGGGAGCAATAAATAGTGTTAGGAATTAGGAATCTGACAATCAACCACAACACCTCCCAATTCAAAAAAAGAAAAAGAAAAAGAAAAACAACCTGTACAATACTTGTTTTGCCCACATGGCACTAATGCAATGAACTTTGGTACAAAAGTTGGAAGAATAATGGACTTAATTAGACATTTTCAGGTAATTACTAGGGGTAGCTTCTTAGGTGGACTCAAATAAATAGACAGCCTTAATGCTATATATGCAATCCAGAAATTTCGTTCAAACAAAGAGTTGTGTGTGGTGTAGATTCAAAAGTTTGTGAGATCGATGGAGTCAAAACTAGTTGCACTAGCTGGCACATGGATTCCACTTGAGGGTATTTACTTTACCAAAACCAGACCTAATGAGAAAAGATTTACTCCAGCATGTTCCCCCCGGCAGGTGGCAATACATATGGATCCCATGCCATGATTTCAGAATTAAAAACCATTTTAAGTTCAAATTCAAGACTTACAAATTTTACCTAGTTTTTTTTTTTTTTTTTTGGGATCGGTGAAAGGGAGTAGTGTTAGTAGTAGTTAGTGAGGTTTAAACCACAATCAAAAGCATGGGAATGGGAATATATGGTACCTACCAAAGACTACTGCTCCACTTGCAAAAAAAATTTATTTAGCTAGGTTGCCATTTACACACTATGAGGTCGTTTAGATCAATTGAAAACTGTGTGCTGCTGAAACCCATAACATTTCCCCTCATGACCACTTCGATGAAATTATGAAATTGATGAAACGGACAAACTTGGAAAAAAAATGAAATAAGAGACTATTCAAATGAACTGAGTAGAGTCCATACCTGATCACCAGAGAAAATAGCCCAAGCAAGAGGCTTGTTGAAGAGCACACTTCCCCTAACCATACTCACCACACACCTTAACCCTTGGACCAGTGAGTAGGCTGCAGCTAACCCATTTGCCACCACCAAAAAGCTACAACAAACACATTTCATCAAAGCTCATCTCAGAAACAACAAATAGTATGAGAGAGAGAGAGAGACTCACACAAGGGCTTTCATGTCTGTGAATTTAGCTTTCTTTTTAATTGAGAAGATCTCCTTGATCTGGGTATCAGATCCTATAAGAACAGCAGCAAGAACACCCAAACCACAGATTAAGCACCTCAAAACCAGCTCTGCAATCCTCACCCTCCGATCAACTGCCTTTAAATTGCTCCCATGGTACACAGGAACATTCCCAGGACTCACACCAACACCAAGATAACTCATCTTTTACCAACACCCACAAAAACCCAGAGCCACAAACTAGTAAAAGGAAATGAACAGAAGAAGAAGCAGCAGCAATTAAACCTCAAACCCACTCCAATGGAATACACCACCTAGCACAAAACACAAACTTCAACTACCAAGTTCCACTACATTTATATAGACAGACCCCCAAGGTCCCACAACACCAATTTGTCAAAAAACTTAATGTGGGGTTACTAAAGCATCAGACTTTAGGATGGGACTGAGAAAGGGTAAAAGGCAGCAGGACTAGGGCATGGATTTCATAGTGATCATTCACCGCACGTCTCAAAAAAATACTGAAAAATATTTATAAATTTTAAAATAATATTTTATGGAATCCTGTTAAAAATCAGTTCCAACGGATAGACACGTTTTATGAATTTGTAAGGACAAAACTGCAAAACTAAACAGTTTCGTTCCTGCGAATTCCGAAAAACATTCCTACTGATATTCATTGGAGCTGATTTTTTACAGGGTCCCATGAAATATTATTTTAAAATTTATCAATATTTTTCTGTATTTTTTTGGAGCCCAAGTGGACCCCAATAAACGCGAGGTGGAGGGACCCCAATAAACATGAGGTGTGGAGGGTCACCACATTTAAGGCACCCCTTCTTACGCTACAAATTAAGGGCAATAAATGAAAGGTGACCTGACATCTGGGGTCAGCATTTAAGGACTATTTGGGAAAAGAAATCTTTCAGATTAAGGGCTACTACTATTTTTTATTTTCTGGGAATGGGCAATATAGTTAATAGTTTCATGTCCCAAGGAAATGAGAGAGATAAGGGGTGAGCAGTCATGTCTTTCATTGAAGGAAGGGAGGGTGGGTGGGATTTATGATGATCCCTCACTGCCAAGTGTGAATGTGAGTTGGAAACTGGAAGCCAAATGGCCAAAAGAAGGGAGAGGAATTCAATGGAATGATTAAAGATGGATAATGGAATGATCAATAGGTTAATTTACTTGATTTTGAAGTGGTGGTCCATTGTATTTGTGGGGGTAGGTTTAATTTCTGTTGGTGTTGTGTCATTGAGTTCACGTATGAATTTAATATGATGGATAATGGATACTTTACTTTTCCAAATGGCACTCACTAGGATTATGAAGCCATACCAGCAGGTTGAAGTTAATGCTATGGTAAAATTACGTAATCATCATCATCAATAGCTATAGAGGTAGAGGTAGTGGATATTTTACTTTTCCATGCAGTAGGGCGTTTTCTAAAGGGGTGCTTTTGATAATGAAAAATTCGTGAATTTTTATTTGTATGAGAAGTTAGGTGTTTTCAATAGTGAATATATTGTTGAAAAATGTTAAGTTGTTTTCAATAATGAATAAGTTGTTGATAAGTTTGTGAGTAGAGAGTTACTGTAGTAAAAAGAGTTTGTGTTGACAACTTTTTTGTTAGTGGAAACGGAATGGTAAAATACTGAAACTTTTTTGTTAGTAGAAACGAGATGGTAAAATGCATTAAGTTTTTAGTATTTTTTGTTAGTGTAAACATCCAATAACTTTTTGATTTTGTTCTTATTCAAAAAAAAATTCACATATGTTAATTTTGCGCAAAATTATATAACATGAGCTTGTCTCGACGAGAAGAATCAAACAAATAAGTTTTTTTTTGGTTTTTTCTTGAATATTTCACAAAATTTGTGTAAAAATCATAATTTTTTACTTTTCTGATTCCTCTCAACGAGACAAACGCTTAGTACATAAAAATTTGGTGCAACACTAATATATGCAGAAAAAAATTGAATAAGGACAAAACCAAAAAGTTGTTGTCATCAACTTATTACTTAGTGGAAACGCCCACAAATCATGTGATCAAATTTGGTTTTATCTATCATTCAAGTTGATTTTGAGCAAACCTCAACAAAGCTAACCACGGGACGAGCTTGAATCAAGTTTAGGAAGTTAACAAGTTATAAATTTTATTCAGGTATGACTTGCACCATTCTAAGTGGATATTGAGGATGATTTCACGCTATATATTTTATGTCTTGGCTCAAATAGGAACGTGGCAGTCATCTTAAAATAAGCGAGCATGGTCAATCTGGCAACATGGTCCAGGGTAATGTTAAAATGCCACTTGTTTCCGCTAAAAATACAAAAAATACTATTACTCCATTTAGTTCATTCAGATAAGGAAAATGAGTTGTCTTCAATAATTGCTATTTTTTAAATTAATACCGAAAATTCAGAAAATACTGTTTAGTCAATAGCATGAACTCATCGTCGTGAATGAGTTTAACTTCATTTTATAGCGATTGTAGATATTTAAGCTACTGCTCTACACATAATTTATTATGGTGACATAATGTAAAAGTGGGTTTTGAAAACTTATAGCTCTAGAGCTCTAAATTCATTCACTTTAAGATCTGATTGCTACGGTTGTTCTTTGGTCTAATTCGCCTTCAATAAGACAACGAAAACACCCTGAAATATAGACTCAATTGGTAGTCACTAGACACTTATATAAGGTCATATCATGGTGACAACAATACAGAAAATGTCATGGTCATCTGCAATGGTAGATGGGTTGCAAATAGGCCACTGATTAACGTTAGTAATTCCTCTGTCTCTAAATAAATGTTCAAACCGTAAATCTAGACCTCTAAAAATATGCATTTTTATTAAAAAAATTATTTTTTTCACAAATCAACATATATCAATAAATTCTTTCAAGTTGTGAAAAAGTTTAAATTTTTTAACTAAAAAATATATATATATATCTTTTTAAAGCTCTAAAATTTCGGGGCGGACATATATCTGGGGACGGAAGGAATAACATTTAAGCAAATGAGAGAGATTTGACACCGATACATTCATTAGTTTGTTGCATGTTTAAGTTAGCTAATAAAAATTATGTCCCGTGCACAGGGAAAAAACAGGTTACTACAGGATTTGGGACAAATATATGCAGATTTAATTCAGAGTTATTGTCGAGAGGCTGATTCTCATAACTTAAGCAATCTTTTTGATGAGGAATAAAAATTAAACCATCTAACATAACAAAACAAGAAAAATAAATGAAAGAAAAATACACAAACTATACTATAAAAAAAATTAAAAAAAAACCCAAAAAAAGCATCGCGGTTGAAAACCATCAATCCATTAAAATGTAAGTGGTATAGGAAGTCTACAGAAGCGTAATCATCCGCCCGTCGTCTCGTGGGTCAGATGACTTCTCTACCACTATTGTTATCCGGACACCTGCTATCATCATCTGTTGCCAGCATTGCTAATAGCCATCACTGGCCAAATCCACCCCAGATTACTGATTGTTAATCCAAAAATAAACAACACAAAAAAAAAAGAAAAAAAAAAAGAGTAGAATCGGTTCTCTCGCTTAGAAATTAATTCACACACTGAGACAGAGAGAGTGTCTCAAGAACAGACTATGTGTCATCACAGTGTTCAATGACATGGATAATGGATTGCCATATCTTATACAGACAGACCCAACACCTCTACATCTCTTAATCTTGCGTGCCAAATTAAAAGGCAATTGCTGCCAGAATTGAAATGTGAAGTTGACTACACTTCCCTATCCAACTTCTTCAGCAGAACGTGGTCTTTCGTTCAATGTTACTAATTAGCGATGACCAAGAAGAAGATGATGATAATCAGATAATGATCCTTATCTTCCTTATGAATGCTCCATGCTCAACTTTCTGTGTCATTTTTTTCCCACATTTGTGGCCGGTGCCTACATGTTCCTATGTTCACATTGCAGATGGTCCCCAATTTGCACAAAGATTATACAAGAACGGAAACACAGCCTTCGACAAGGAAAAGAAAAGAAAGGATGTGGGAATAGACGGGGTCCGTACCCGAGCATACAAATTAGTTTGAGGCCTATCCTGGGTCCGTTAAAAATGATTGAAGCCATTCATTTTGTTCAAAATATTTTGTTTAGAATCCATAGAAAAAACCATCAAAGTTTGGATGTTCATTAAACATCCAACTTTTCTGATGTTCATTTAGACCTGAGTTCTAGGACAAAATTGAATGTTTCGTAAACACTCTTAACGATATCCGATTGATCTGATTTTTTGCAGGTATCAAAAACAAAATATTTTGAAAAAAAAAAAATGAGCGGCTCTAGTCATCTTTATGGGACACATTAGTGATTTGTACACAAGGGTTACCCGTGTTAGTGATGGAAAAAAAATAGAACCCACTCAGGATACGATGAAAAAAGAACTCAAGGCTATGTTTTGATTCAAAACCCCTCTCTCTCTCTCTCTCTCTCTCTCTCAAATGAATCTCTGCCATTTTATCATAAATCTACACTTTAGATTTACAGTGTGACAACCTACACCTCTTCCTCTCTCTCTCAAATGAATCTCTGCCATTTTATCATAAATCTACACTTTAGATTTACAGTGTGACAGCCTACACCTCTTCCTATCAAGGAAAAGGATCAGCAACCACCAACCAGCAATAGCCACGATGAGATGAAAATCTTACCATGACTTCTAATTTCTCTAAGCCAAGATGTCACACTGCTTTTACCAATTGACACAGCAACCCACAGCCAGAGACTTTTTAATCAGGTTCAAAATTTCAAATTCACCGGACCCCATGGTTGCTCCAATCCTTTACTCAGGTTCCACGAAATCAATCGACACATTGATTTGGCAGGTCAACAATGGCAAAAATAAGAACACAAATAAGGACATAAGATAGTTTGGAGTGACCATTCCAAGTGAAAGTGCCTGACTGAAATCCATAAACCACGGACTAAACAATTGAAGCCTACGCCCGCCTAGTTTTCTCAATGACGCAATATACGAAGCATTCGTTAGGGAATTGTTTCGTAAACATTTGAGCAATGGGCAACTCCTATTTCTACATGGGCGCACTGATAGTTTTACCAGTATAAATCACATACTCGAGTTATTCCAGCAACTCTGGAAATGCTGTACTAATGCCCAAAAGCACATCCATAGAATCACTAGAGCAAAATGCATATGCAAGAATCAAAAGACAGTCAATTGCATACACTAGGTTGAGCTGATCGATCAGGTACCCATTACAGAGAATTGGTTTACATCATACAAGAAAGAGTATACTTGCCCTGATGGACATAGCAGCAGCACACAACATCACACTGAAATACTAATCTTCACAAAGTAAAAGGCTCTTAAATGTGATTTCCATCTTTTCTAAGCTAATAATGCAAGTACAAACTAGTCAATAGAAATTTCACACAGCGGCGACACTTAATACAGTCCATCAAAAGACTTACTCAAGGAATTGCACCGAGGTTGTGGAGGTCATTTGATTGGCCCTCTGTCTTTGGGGGTACATTATAAATATTCTTGAGCATGTCTTGCATCTTGCAATACATCAGCATCTGGGATGCATCACTTCCTCCACCACTGCTGCTCTGTGATGCCCTTGAACTCTCCTGAAGCTTTAACTTCTCAAATAGGTACTGCTTCTCTTTCTCAGCCTCATTCAAACGCTGTTTCAGATATCTGCTGGCATAATCATCCTCTGACTTGTCTGATTTAGAAAGTGCAATCCTTTGCAGCCTCTCTGCTTCTCGCCTAGCCTCACTGGCTTTGACGTCAAACATATCTGCTTCCGCTTGTTTAAGCCTCACGATGCTTTCAAGGTCATCAATTTGTTGTTTCTTCCTCTGCCTCTCCATCTTTAGAGAAGCCACTTCTCTAGCTTTATCGGTGAGTTCCTGATCACAAGCCTCAACAGCAAGGCGGGCTTTCTTTACCATACGCAGCTTCTCATCTGCCACCATTTCCATTTTCCTGATGGCTTCTTGCACAACATCAGCAATCCTGTTGAATGCCTCTTGGGGAGCTATTAGCCGACCACTTTCCTCGCTTTCTGAATTCTTCGATGGGTCCAACTCAAGCTCTGTACAAACAGAAAACTTTAGAGGATCAGGAGAAAGAGTAACATGGTTCTTAAATATACATCATTTTTTGTTGCGACTGGAATGTAGTGCGTTAGAAACCCAACAAGCGGAAGCAGATCTATTCTGAGTTGGGTTTCATCCATATCTCTCCTAGGCTTTTGTATGACATGCTTAAAGAACAATTCAACGAACAGATTCTCTTACTTTTTCCCTTGACATCAACTTCCAACAAAGTTGAACAAATTTAATGTCCAACAATTCAGACAACCAGGCCACAGGGGTATCAACTTATAAAAGGCACTGATTTAAGGACAAAACAGCTTTGAAAAAGAACCCCAAAAAGTGTTGACAAGAAACTATTTTACTTGTTTTTTTTTTAAAATAATTATCATCATAAGACAAGAAGTAAATTGAAAGACAACTTTGGATGAGACATTGTTACACGAAATAAAGTTGCTCTTAGAAATTGGAATCAATAAACTAGTAACAGGAAAGCTGCACTCCAGCAGTTAACTTATCCTCTCTGGCTTAAGAACATTATATACTATCAAGAAATGCGAAACAGAAACTGACAAATACAAAACTTTTGTAGAACCCAGACAACAGTACATAAAAACACGAAGTAATAAAGAAGTAGCAAAGAAATAACACAAAGAAAGGAGCTCTTTCAACGGTTCTCCTCAGACGTCCTAACAGCTACTGCCATTCAAAGTCAGACGAACATAAAAGAATAACAGCACACTGATCACCGAAAGATCCATTCACATTTCACAACTTAACCATGAGTCCATCTGTATATCTACATATTTTGGCCTTCTATCCAAGTCAGTAATACTTTTCACACGAATCTCGTACAGTTCTTTAACTCTTATTGTAACTCTGTATACCAACTCTGTAATAGGTGTACACTTTTATGCTGCCTACATAGCTCACAAAATGGAGTCACAAGTTTATTCATTGGAATTACAAAGATCATTCATAATTTCATAGACAATCATGGGACCATACTAATCGGACTTAAACATAGGAACTAAGTGCAATAAAAACAAATAACAAGACACTGCCTAAATCAAAGCAATTTGTCAATCTTTATGGGCACTACCAAGTATTAACACGTCAACAACAGCTACCAATTAAATTGTGTCAGTTCAATGGATTGCCATAGACACTTAACCGTGAAAGAAAGTTTCTGCCTTTTTAGCTATGATTTTTTCCGTTCCTGTTAGGAGTACCAAAAAAATTAGCGCATTTAATGAAATGCTATTTTCAGAATACCTTGAAAGAACATTAAAATTACTTTACAAGCCATAGGTTCTGCCATCCCGCCTTTCAGTTTGTCTATGAGTTCCTCACACTTCCAGAAGAGCTTCCTACCTCTGGGATCCTCACTCCCACGGAAAATTCTACTCGCATAATCGAGTTCCCTAATCAGTGACTCACGATCCCAACTTGGTGCACAGTGTTGGAACACATCTTTGACCCAACCCAATAACTCAGACGTTCTACTGCAAGCTCGGCATCTGAAAAGCATATCTGCTGGAACGGAACCAGCCTTAACACCAGGGCCCATCCCAATCAGCCCATTACGGATAGCACAATCTGTGTGCGTCCAATGAGAACATAAATCACAACCTATCCACCGGCATGTGTTCACTTCAAAATCAAATTTGGTACAAATCACACACATGCAAAGGTTGCAAAAACCATTTCTCATAGAGCAAGTTTCGCAGGTACATTCCTCTGCTGGAAGCAGACTCCCACATGCAATGTTTCTACACCTCTTGTAAAGGAAAACCTCAATGAGGGAAGCTTGAGAGAGACTAACACTGGGATGCAAAAACGCCTGAATCCCAGTCTTGATCGCGACGAGAATTTCTAGTTGGACCCTATGTGCCCTACTCAATGTTTTATCTGTCAAATCACTCCTACTCTGAACTAACTTTTGCATAAATAGGAACTCATCCCTATGCAAAGAACCACCTGATCCTTCAAGAACAATCCGAAGTTCGCACTTAAGCTTTTCCAAAATCTCATCCGGAAGATGCTGCATTCTTTCGGATATTACCTCCACTCTTTCTCTGGTCACGTCTCTCAGAGACATCTTATCTGAGCTTGAGATATGGCGGACAACAGAATGTTCGGCAAAACCATTTTCCCCTTCCTTTTCCTTCTCCAGTTTTTTCGCCATCAAGGCCTCAGCGGTGGGCCAGGTTTCACGTGAGCTAGCACTTTCTGATGGAGATTCGCGGATTTGATCAGAGTTTGAGCCACGCTCTTGAAGATTGGGAGAGCCACAAGCATCGGGTGGGACCAGGGATAGTGATGTCTGTAGTCCTCCAGGTCGTGGTTGTTGACGAGGAGGCAGCATTTTCGGTGAAGGTTGATGAGACCCAGAAGAAGTTCCCATCCAACAATATGCAGTTCAAATCTGAAAGAAAGTAAACACGGTTCACTAAGAAATGCTCAACAAGATCACCTACTAGATCACCGGTGTATTTTGATAAGAAAACAAATAGATACCAACTGGAAAGGGTAAATAGCAGCATTGACTAACGTATATCCCTAGTCAAGGATTCCCCTTAGCGAAATTAAACATCTAAAACAGATCCCAGAGTATTTGTTCTCTCCCCCTAAATTAACCATTTCATAGGATTTTAAGAAAATAGAACAGATGGCAGTGTATATTCTTAAAGGGCAAATTTCACTGACCTCCCCTGAGGTTTCTGACACGAAGAGAAACCTCCCCTGAGGTTTCTGAAATAACACTGCCCTCCCCTCCTTTACCTAAAAATACCAAGGGACCCCCCTCTCTGTTAATTGCACGTTAGAAAACGGATGGAAAAGATTATTTCTCTCTACACCCACTACTAAAACTAAACTAAACTCTCAACCAAACAAAACCGATGTCATTGTACTATATTTTTACAATACCTACACTATCTTCACCAGACTCTTTACCCCTCTTATTTATAAAATATAAAATACAAAAATCACTACACTTTGTACCCGTTTCACTTTGAGATTTTGTCCTTATTTAAAAGGTTTCACATTTGTTAATTTTCTATCAAACTTTTTTGAATTATTGGTTCGTCTCGATAAGAGGAATTGAAATAGTAAAAAATTAAGACTTTTACCAAATATTTTGAGAAATTCAATATTTTGGATAAAAGTAATAATTCTATATTCTTTTGATTCCTCTCGTTGAGACAAACCAATGATCCAAAAAAATTAACACAAAACTAGCAAATACAAAAAAAAATTCAAATATGGACAAAAATAAAAAAGCCTAAAAATCCCACAAACAAGTCCGCATGAAAAAAATTTGAATATGAACAAAAACTGAAAAGCCTAAAAATTTCATAAACAAATCCCGTAAAAACCAAAAAACAAACTATTGGCAATGGTGGGTACGGGCTTGTTGGTGGGATTTTTAGGCTTTTTGATTTTTACGAGATTTGTTTGTGGGATTTTTAGGCTTTTTGATTTTTGTTCATATTTGAATTTTTTCGTATTTGCAGTTTTGCGTTAAATTTTTGTGGATTATTGGCTTATCTCAACGAGAGGAATCAAAAGAATATAAAATTATTACTTTTATCCAAAATATTGAATTTCTCAAATATTTGGTAAAAGTCTTAATTATTACTTTTATCCAAAAAAGTTTGATAGAAAATTAACAAATGTGAAACCTTTTAAATAAGGACAAAATCTCAAAGTGAAACGGGTACAAAGTGTAGTGATTTTTGTATTTTATATTTTATAAATAAGAGGGGTAAAGAGTCTGGTGAGGGTAGTATAGGTATTGTAAAAAATATAGTACAATGACATCGGTTTTGTTTGGTTGGGAGTTTAGTTTAGTTTAGTTTTAGTAGTGGGTGGAGAGAGAAATAATCTTTTCCGTCCATTTTCTAACGTGCAATTAACGGAGAGGGGGGTCCCTTGGTATTGTCAGGTAAAGGAGGGGAGGGCAGTGTCATTTCAGAAACCTTAGGGGAGGTTTCTGTTCGTGTCAAAAACCTCAGGGGAGGTCAGTGAAATTTGCCCATTCTAAAATTTCACATGTACCATGCATTTTTTCCGTTTCCGGAAACTCCGCGCCCATTTGAACCACCGGATACTTTTCTCAAAACAGTAGAAACACATGAATTTTTTTTAGTTAAATCATTCACCAAAACCAAGACACGCACAATTCGAGCCTAGCAGTGACAACTCAATGTTTAGCTTCAAAGTTCCAATTTTTTCCTTCCATCGATTGGTGAATGCAAATTGACTAAAACAGAAGAATAGATTAAAAGCAAACTAACAGTATCCATTTGAAACCCAAATCTCCTACGAAATTCAGCAAAAAACAGCACCAACGTAACATCTCTATAAACTAAATCTGGCCTTGTTTCCACCAAACTAGAAGTTGTAGTACTTGACTTTTTTGTTTTGTCTTTATTCAAAAAAAGAATTAAAAATCGCGTTTGTTGGTTTGCGCCAGACTTTTATGGATTATTGGTTCGCCTCAACGAGAGGAGTCGGAAATGTAAACAATTATGACATTTACCCAAACAATTTGTAACATATCCAAACAAAAGTAAAAAAAAAGCTGCTTTTCCTATTTTTTCTTGAATATTTTCCAAAAAATGTTGGGTAAATATCATAATTTTTTACTTCTCCGATTTCTCTCGTCAAGACAAACCAATAGCGAATTTTTTTTTGAATAAATACGAAACAAAAAAGTCAAGTACTACGACTTTCAGTTTAGTTTCATAGACAAATACAGTGACCCCACCACAGACGTACACACACATCATCGCACAGACCAAAAAAGAGCAGTCACAAGATCGACCGTCATTAATTTTCTTGTGCGTACACATTACCAATTCCCAGTTTTCAGATTCAAAACTTCCTAGTCCATAATTAACACTAAAACACCAGAACAGGGAAAAACAGAACACGAATAAAGCAATCGGCAAGGGCGGAAGTACTTGAAGGCTAAGGTAGGCTATAGCCTAGGTCATTTTGAGAAAAAATTTCTTACGATCCAGAAAAATTTTTTTTTTCCGAGAGAAAAAGATGACAGACAAACCTCGGTGGATCTTCGAACGAACGATTGGGTGAATATTCGTTCGTTCGTCGGGCTTCAATCGTCGACAGCAGCTTCGTTCTTCGTTTCTCTTGCGTCGCCTCTCTCTCTCTCTCTCTCTGTTCTGCGTGAATGGCTCAAAGGGGGGAAGTGTGAGGGCTTTAGGGGCAAAGTGTAATTACTTGGGGTTTTTATGCCATCTCTTATCCTGGCCGTTTGATTTCAATCCAACGAACCACATGAAAGTCCCGCACCACACCCAAATCTGAGGGATCCGGATTGACATACATATGTACAAGTTTTGCTTAATTCACTTTTTTTAGCCCAACCCATTCCACCCACCTATTTCCTCTCCCTCTTTCCTACTTTCTCTCCTATACTCTCCCTTTCTACTACCGTCAAGGGCAGGAGTTGTTGTTGATTGTTTAGAGCTGAAAACTCAGTTAAATTGACTCAAGGAATTTCATGAAATCTCATGGTGCTCAATCTTTTGATTCGGATGCCACAGGAAAAACCCTAAAAAGCGACTTCAAACTATCCATTGGTCAAGATGTTGATTAAAATTGGTTCATTAAGCTACCATCTTTCAAATCGGGCGAAGGACTGACATTTAGGGTTTATGCTAAACCAAAAAATTGGGCTTTGTGTGCTTAAATTTTTCGTTCTTACAATCTTATTTTTTTAGGTTTAAATTATAATGTAATAACAACAAAAAATCTGAAGCATTTTTTGAGATTTGTTGATGTCCAAGAATTTTTTTGGGAGCGACTTTTTCATATTATGTATTTAAAGACACCACTATATTAACTCCTAAGAAATAGATATCCAATGTTCACACTCGTTACAATCTGAACATCTATATAATAACAGAGCTCAGTTTTTAAATCTTATATACGTAGTTATAAACCTAGACCTTCATTTCTAAATCCTATGGTTAGCAAGTGTTAAGAGTATCTATAAATCTAGATCATCCACTACCAACGGCTAAGATCAAGTTTTCAAACACTTGCTTATCTAAAACAATTGATTTTGGATTGATTTTATTTGTTATGGAAGCAGAACTTTAGTTGATATATATGGTAATCGATACAATCCATATTGATTTTATGGAAGTAAAACTCATATACGGTAGAACTTTAATTGAGCGTTCGAGCTATACCTTTAGGCATGGGCAAGCACTAGTTCACAATATGTAAGGTCAATGGTATGATGATACTAGCCATACGTGCAGTGCATGGATTGGATTATAAACTTTATTTATTAGAGATTGCCCATATCCGTATGCATACTATATACACCATTTTGCCAATAATTGCTAAAAACCTACAATACATGACATGTATACTACGATTTGCATTGTCTCATTCGGAGAACGGTACGCATTCCACCCTCTATCCCTTTTGTATAGAAATTACACTATACGACCGTGTATCCTACGATTTATACACGTATTCTAATTCGGTACGTATCATCTGATTTTTTTTTGGGAAAAGTTGGACTTTATTTCAAGAAGTGGAACCCCGAATGCATAATCTAAGCCGTTTGATCTAATTATGGAATCTTTCAAACCATTTGATAGACATCCAGCCCTCAACGTATGGCTTATATAGAAGAAAGAACCATACTTTGATTGTATTTTGCTTGACTCTTTTTTTTTCCTAACAAAGGGTATAGAAAACCTTAATGTAATAGGTTCTAATTGAGAGACTTGAAATTTTGCATCTTAATTTTTTTTTAAAATGTAACCATAATTTGTAGGTGGTATTTGGTGTATCTACTTTTTAATTGTCTATTAATTATGATTAACATTGTTGAAGTATACACGAAATTTAGTATTTGATACAAGAAAGTTATGTCCAAACAAGTCCAATCGACAAAACCCAAAGATAGAAGATATTATTGAAGAAAATATAAATGTTATCTAGTTTTTAGGAATTCTAAAATATTTAGCTTTAAAAACTCTAGAATATACTTGTGAAATATCTAGATTTTTTTGTGAGAATTAGTCATGTGTAATTCTAGAATTATCTCAAAGTTTATCTTGTATGAAAATATTCTTGTACCAGAGTCTTCCATGGAGTAGAATAAATATGAATGAGTTCTACCTATTTTGTATCAACCAGAAAAAAAGGTTGAGTTCAAGTGTCTAATTCCCCACTCTTTTAGAGTTCTCTCTTTTCCAAAAATCTTGTTCAACTGAACAATAGAAATTTCTACTCTTCCAACAACGTATCTTTAAGATATGTGATACGTATCCCAATACGATCTATATAATTGAAAACACTGATTTTGGGTTAGCCCGGGGTAAAATCAATTCTTGGTTCCGCCCTTGGCAATCGGTACAGCAGAAATCAACAAGAATAAGGAAAGGAAAGGAAAACAGAAGAAGAGAGATCTAGGTTTAGCTATAGGAGGGATCACTCACCAGATCTCCGCGTATCGGGTGAAGGAAATCAAGCGAGAGAGCAACGAACTAGTCTTTGCCTTCTTTGCGGAAGGAAAGAAACCCTAGTCAACCCGACTCATTGGCTGTTCGATAGATCGAACAAGTGTTTCTCTTCTCGGTCTACTTTACCTTTTTCTTACAAGCCGTTGGTGAAGAACACGCTGAAGAAAACTGGAGTAAAATAAAATGTCAAAAAGGAATACAAAGAAGGGCGACTGGATTGGCCGGTCACCGGTTAGGCTCTGCCTCAGAAGTCAATACTCGTAACCTCTCCTCTCCCTCGTTGACTTGCGGAGCTCTTGGTAATTTGGGAGGGATTGAAGAAAATAGAAAATTATTTGCCCCGATTGGAGATAGACAGGAAAAAAAGAAAAAAGAAAACAAGGGATACATCATTCGGTGTACACCAAATTGTGTCAGAAGCCACTCGAGGTCTCATATAAATGTTAGAAATTGTTTAATTTGTTTCAAATATTTTTGAAAGAATTTTTGTGAAAAATTAGCTTCTTGAAATATAGGTAAGAGTTTGATCAATTCTTTAATTTTTTGCTTGCGAAAAAACTAGAAAAATGTATGAAACTCATGGGGTAATGAAAGTGATAACAAGTGCAATGAGCAGGGGCAAAGCGAGAATTTTGTGTTTGGAGAAGCAAAACTAAAAGAGAGAATAGTGTTGATCCATAAATAAATCCGGCCAACTATCTCAAGTCAACACATATAAAAGTAAAATACTTCATATTTTTTAATACAATAGTGAAGTTCAAAAAATAGTCCCGAAAATAATTTTAAAATCAGACAGCAAACTTATTTGTTAAGGAGATAAGTTTTGAGTAGATATGGCAATTTCAACCCATATTTTTAATCCATCCAATTCCGCCTACTTGTAACCCAATTTAACCCACTCATATTTTATAATGGGTTGAATCCATATTAAACCATATTTATATGGGTTTAGATGGATTAAAAATAGATTCAATATGGACTTGAATTAAAATGGGTTGATCGTGTCTTTTGCTTTTGTTACTACTCCTACGAAACAAAGGACAAGTCACTCACCACTCAGGAGAACGGAAAGTCTTCTACAACTAGGAATACACTCTAAAACCTTCTCTCTCTCTAAAAAAAAAACTTCTATTCCTAACTTTCGTTACTGAGATCAGAATTATCCAAACATGGCGGTGTGTACAAAAGAAGTGATAAGTGTTCCAAACATTCTAATATCACTATAAGGTTTGTCCGGTTGTTAACCGTGATGTCCCAAAATTAATTGAAATGCGCGCAAGATTACCTGAACATGCGGTTCTAAAAAGAACGGATAGAAACAATTCACTAGAATGCCAAGAGCAATTTTTTTTTGCCGATAAAAAAAAAAACTTTTTTTTATGGATCACCAAGAGCAACTTGAGTTTAGAGTCTAGACCAGTAGATCAAGTGCTTCGCAACAGACGTGATCCTCTCCACCTTCCTTATCGTCGCGATTGTCGTCGCCAACTACCTCTTCGTTCGGAATGTATTCTCTATCTCTCTCTAGATGTCTTCATTCGCGTGTAATTTGAAATCTGAATGATTTTCAACGCGATCATATTCTTCAATGACAAGATTGCAATTTTAGACGGATATTGAAACTTGTTTTTTGCTTTTTTTTTCCTAAGGAGATATTCCCAAGTTCTCAAAAATCCGTTTCCACTAAAAACAGGAAAATAATTTTTGAATGCATTTGTGAATGCTATAAATGTAGCACCTATCGCCTTGCTACCATCAGAAATGAAGGAAGGGGGAGGGGGGAAGAAAGAAAGAAAGAAAACGGGTCGGGTGGGTTTATGTTTGGCTTGACTGATATTCGATCCAACCGGCCTGTTTACTATTTTACCCATATTTGACCCGCGATTTGTTTCAACCCATCCATTTGCCACCTCTAGTTTTGAGAGTAGAGCGATATAAAGGAGATATGGTAGACGGGAATATAAATGAATAATGTTATTTATCAATTCATAGTTAATATTGTCATTTCATAAATAAAAAGCCACAATTAATTAATAATGGGGTTGGAGCGGCCAAAATTTATACGTGCGAGGTGGATATAATAGTCTAGCTAGGTCTCAAATGCCAGACAAACATCGGACTAAGGTAAATCCAAAAGTATAATCTCAATGAATTATAAATCTGAACATTTAGTTTAGCTAATAACAAACTACCCCTAAAAGTCATTAATTAGTGGTCAATTTAAGTAGTATCATATTTGGGTGTATTATGATTTGCATCTTAAAAGACAATAACACATTAATTGCAAAGGAGATATCGAATAGGCATCAGATCGAGCAGAGTGGGAGGAGGAGCCGAGACAAGAGGTGGCAGCCAAGATGAAGGAAAATGGAAGCGGATTTGGCATATGAAAGCACCAATGAAGGTACCGTACCTACGGTGTCTGTTAATGCTAATATCTTGTCAAAAAGAAATTTAATAAGTCCCAGTGGAATATTGCTTGCTTGTGTCCTATTTTGTGGATTGTAACCCGAAACAGTTTCGCATATGTGGAGTATTTAATTGTGAGATAGAGCTAAAAGGGTACGTATCATGGTTACTCTTTCCCTTTCGCTTTAGACCTGAAGCAATGGATGGAGGCTGCTCAATTAGGGTAGGTTGGTTTGGAGTACTGCTATTGTGAATATTGCCAAGCTACAAGGACTATGGAGACGATGCCTAGAGAGCATAATGGGGCGCATGATACGTACCGCCAAATTCAGGGTTCTTCAAGGTTAATGTTGGTGGGACATTTGATGCTGTTTCAGGACGAGGGGGTGTTGGGATTGTGATTCGGAATGGCCAATGGCAGATTAGAAGTATGAGGGCAATTCCTTTCCTGCATGCGTGCGGCTTCAGCTGAGATGGTGGAGGCTATGGGATTTCGTAGTGATGCACTGGAGGCTATGAATGCAGAGGATGGGCTGAAGTTTCTGGTGGAAGGGGAAGCTCAAGGGATTGTCAAGATGTTGAAAGAAGAAGAATCCAGCTTGGATCTCCTCATTACTGTTTCTTTAGCTCAACATTTATCGTTTTGAGTTGAGAAGTTCATCCAAAAAAGGACTAAACCGAACCGATTTCATCCCATTGAGACCCAGGTTCGTAGATGTTCAAATAATTGCTCAATAACCTGCACCCACTACCACCTTACGTGGTACTATGAATGTGGAGTAGAGTTTTAAAATTTTGGACTCATTCAACCAACTTCCATATGCGATGCTATCCAATTTGTGTGACCGTCAAAGTAAGTACTCAATTTTACGAGCGTGTGTACGAGTTTGAAACATATCTCAAATTAATTATATATTAAAATTCGCGAGAGTGAGAATTGAGAGCACGAAGTATTTTGAAGGATTATGTCACTAAGGCTTCGAACATGCACGTCCGGCCGTTGGAGCACCGGCCACTAGAACATAGTCCATTACTGAATATGCACCGAAATACCGATATGTGAGAAATTGGTATGTAGGATTTGAGCTCACTACAATGCACTAGTCAAATGCAGTCATTGTAATATTGCTCAAAGCCTATGAACAAGCAGAGTGAATAGTAGCAACAAAAAATCAGCTTACCTTTTCTTTTCTTTTTTATAATCAAATCAGCTTACGTGGGTGACACCTTACAGTGGGCCGGGTTTTTCCAGTCTATGTTCCTTATTGACTTGTAGAGAATAACTTTAAAATCATGTTCGCAAATTTTTAAATTCAGGCTATGTGATTTAGGGGCTGCCGGCAAATGTTATGATGTCCCCTGCCCAAAAGAATACTAATTATGCCTCCCAAAGATTTTTTTGTTATGTTTTCGAGTGATTATGTTATACTATTTTTAAAAAGTGTTATGTATTTGAGTGATTTGTTATGCCATTTTTAAAAAGTGTTATACTTTTGAGTGATTTTTTATTTTTTTTTTGAAAACAGACAATCTCATGCTCATATAGAACAAAAAACTGCTCGGAGGCTATAAACGCCCAAATCTCGGAACCCTCTGTTGGGTAAGAAGACCTCAACGTTTGGGTTATGCATATGGGTTTACTAGACACTCACCAAGTACATTTGAAAAAATACCACACCGGGAGAAGGCAACAGAGTTGAAGACGACAGCGGTATCTGAGCAACTCACCGTGGAAACGAAAACACCCACTGAGGGTGGAAAATGATTCATGAAGGGAACATAACTCTCCGAAACCAGAGAGAAATAAGAAATAACAGAAAATAAATACAAAAAATTATAAATCCGGTCACCGATAATGTAGCCGGAAGCACCACCACGGCTCCAACCACTTATTCGCCGGAGGAGAAACCAAGCCACCCTAGCTACACCACTTCGCCGGATCTGGCCCAACTTCAGCCATGGAGGAAGAGGAGGAAGCGAGGAGGAGGGATACGTGAGAGGAGGTTCGGATTAGGAGCAACAGAGGAGGAGGAGGGGGAGGGAAGGTGGGACGCGAGAGATGGAGGCAGTGTATGGAGGATCCAGACTTGAGGTAGGAAAGAGTCAGAGGAGAGGGTAAAGAGGAGGCGGTGTGGTGGAGGAGGGTAGCTAGCTGGAGATGGGAGGGGGAGGGGGAGGTGGAGGTGGAGGTGAGAGGCGGCAACCCCATCCCCCAAGAGAAACCTTCGAGTGGTTTGTTATGCCATTTTTGAAAAAAATGTTATGACCTAATAATAATAAATATTATGCTATTTTAAAAAATAATCCACAAAATGGCTGTGGTTTTTTATACTGTTTATAACTGGTGTTCCCTTTTGGATAGGGGACACCATAGCATTATCCTTGTTTGATAACCTAAATTCAGTATTTAAAATTGAATCAATTAATTAATAACTGATTAAGTAGTTTTGATAATCATATTTTATATTGCTTAACAAATTAAGTATCACTTAAAATACATAGGCTAAAATGTTTTAAAAGATTAAATAGTTTTGAACTACTTAATTCTGGCTGAATTCTTGTGTGTTTGCATTCAATCACCATACTACCACTACCACCACAACCACTCCCACCATGACTACCCACCACCACCACTCTAAACCACTTCATGACCAACACCATCAATCCACCATCACCACTACACCACCACCACCACCATTACTCCACCGCCACCACTCATTGCCACCATTACACCACCATCACTCCACCGCCACCAGGCCCACCACCACCACCACCACTACCACTCCTAAATAATAAACACAGAGTGAGATTTGAATGAACTGGATGAACTGTTGAGAGCGAAATAGAAAACGGCATTGGCCCAAACAATGAATGGATTCAGCATTATTTTGGATTCCATTAATTTCTTGTCCTTGCATCAATGGTTCTAATGTACTAATGCAATAGTTTTCTTTTGTCGTGTGTTACGAAGTATCTACGCAATCCTAAGCCCAATCCGACTTGGTATCCACAAGGGTTGAACCCGGCCACAACCTTACTACAACTAGTTGCAGCCACAAAATCCTTAGACTAGTTGTCCTCGATTAATTAACCATATTGATACAATTAAGTTGACGAAACCTACTCCACCCCCTTGCATATTTCCTACAACAAAGATATATAAGTGCCCTAGTTTTGAAAGTCTCAACTGAGGCATGAATGGAAATTCATATTATCACGTTTTCGTGCGCAAAACACACCAGCTAAAATACTCTCCTGCGCAAATAAATTCTTTCCACAGCAATGATTGATAGTGCAAGATAATGCATAAAAGTTCTGAATATATAGTCTGCCAAAGATCATCCATTAGCACAGAAACCATTGCCAAAGATCATCCATTACTAAAACATCAGTACATTACCAAAAATAAAAAGAGAAGAAAAGAAAAAAGGAGTATATATATAAGTAGGCTAAAGATGAAGAGAAGTATCAACTTCAGAATCCGAGCCCTTGAATCTGCTCGGCGGGGCACGCAACGAGGGCTTATCAGTGAGCCACGATTTCACCAATTCTGGTTTGATATCAACTCCCCTGAAGCTGGTGTGTTTGATTTCTGAGCTAGGCCAGAGGGACAGAGAAACCGAATGCCTCGGTGGAGGGTTTAGTACCGTTTGATCTTTTTCAAAAAAACACTTGGTTGATGGCTTAAAATGGGTAGTTTCAGTAAGATTATTACTGGAATGGCTGCTATAATTTTCAGACTCCCATAACTTTCTCATCATCTCCTTCCTCTGTCTCATCTCCTTCACCCTCCTCAATCTCTTGAACCTCTCCTGCAACAGCGCAATGGAGGAGTGAATGACTACTTGATCACTGCTTTCCATACCCATTTGAGCTGTTTTTGCTCATCCACCACCAATAGAACCTGCATGCTTATATATACAGCATGTGTACGAGAAGGGTATTTTAGTCAATTTTCGGGAGCCCTGTTTGTTTTAATTGATACTAAATTCATTCCAAGAGGCTGATCGGGGGAATCAGGAGCTAAGATGAATAGTCCAAGAAGAAAAGGCAGGGTGGTCAATCTAATGAGTACTTTGGTTGAATGTGTGCGAAAAGAGGGAGGCCAAAGTGGAGATAAAGAAGAAAAGGGTGGGAGAGAGAGGACAAAAGTTGATTAGCAACTAGCACATGGAAGGGTGTGTTTGGAGGAATAATGGAATTGGGGTACTGATATGCTCTGTCCAGCTTGTCCCCAAAACTAAAGCCCCTTTTGGATTTTGGAGACGAATCTGCATTATGGGTGCCACTTTTTTGGGTGGGCTCTCTAATTGATATCAACATTTTTAGTAATTTATTTCAGCTTACAAAAAATATGGTAAATTCTGATTTTGTTTAAATTTAAAGTCAATTTTTTATAATCAAATGTTTTGGGTTATTCCACGTGCATCTCAACTAAATTGAGGTCTCGAAAGAGGTCAAGTTTATAGATAGTGGGAATGACTCAGACACTAGAGGCAGATAGGACAGTAGTTAGGTTAGAATGATGTGCAAATATCTAGTGGATCCAATAGTTATTTGTTCCGGTGAGAATCAAACCTACCAGTTCAGAACGATATAAAATTTTATTTGCCATCATGTTCCTACTCGACTACCCGGTAAAAATTAAAAGGCAAAATTAATTATTAAGATAACACCTCTCTTTATTATCGGAATTTTTTCAAGCTTTTTCAATTGTTTTTGCCTCATAAACAGAAAGGAAATCCCGAGCCAAACAAAACGCCCAAATTTTGAAAACAAGGGTTGAAAGAAAAAAAGTTGGCCCGAAAAAACTACACCCGTAATTTGCTTGAATTCCTTTCATTCAAACTTTTGTTGTGCCCAAATTATCTCTTTTTATTTCTCGGGAGAATGAGAAAGGAAGAGGCCTGAGCAGAAAAGGACAAGGAGTAAGAAGTGGGAATAATCTCATATATGTATAGTAGGTCATGATGCTTTGTTTGGAACAATAATATGCCCAATCATAAATAAAAAACATTCAAACATTCTCTTTTCATTCTCTCTCTTCTATGTATCAAAAAGTGTACCGACATTCCCCCCCTCTTCCCTCCCTCTCTCTCTCTCTCCCCTCTCTCTCTCTCTCCATATTTTTTTTGTCTTGGAGCATTTGGATGGGAATGGCATGCAGGTATGAAAGCTGCATATGCTTAGTGTTAATGGATATAGGATGCTTCTTTCTTATGCAGCACTCATACCACACCACCCCCACTCTACAATGTGGTTTGGAGTATTAGTTTGGAATTTCGAACTTCGAAGGACTAGCTAGTACTAGTAGTAGAAAACGAACGGTAAACAAAGCGTGCGTTTGTAATTCTACTAGTGCATATATAGGGTTTCGATTTTAAAACACCCATTTTTACCATCTACACTCCGTTTTTGTCTTTATTTGGAGTGAATTTACTATATTGCCCCTTCTTCATGCGTAGAAAAGTGAACTTATGAAAGGGTAATAAAGTAAATTCACATAAATAAAAACAAAAAAGGAAGTACAGATGATAAAAAAGGAGTATGAAAAATAACTATTGATGATATATGTACATTTGTAGTTGTATCTAATCAACGTGAATACCCAGGTCTAGCTTTGGCATTGTGGGTGTGGCACCGAAATTTCATTTTTTGTGCCATTTTTAAAAAATGACAAGGTACTTTGCCAAAAATGCATGGCATTGTGGATCCTCTAACCTAAATATTTGGTATCATTGTCCCTACTATTTTGGTCATTTTCTATATTTTGTTAGATTCAAGATAATTTTTTTTTTTTTTGAAATTCTCGTTCCTATTGACGAACAAAATTTGAAATGTAAAAATTATGCCAAAAACTCTCAAAGTTCACTAACTAAAAAAAAAAAAAGAGTATGGGTTTTCACTGAGTTTAATGTCTTTAGGGTTGTTTTATCTAGACTTTTTTCAATTTCAATCCATATATTATACTTTCATGATTCCTCATGTCGAGACAAATAACTAATCTCATAAATCATGAAAAAACTAGAAAAAAAAAACCTAACCATCAACAATATCCAACCTGTCTTTAGAAAAAATTAATTATGTCCAAACACTATCCTAACCCACGAGGGTAAATTCTAGCAGTTCCTAACAAAACGATTATCAATTGCACCTTACACACACTCCTAGAGAACGGTGGTGGGATTAATCACCAAAAAATTAGTCAAAACGTACGTAACCACATAGGTTGGCTCGAATCCTTTATAAAGAACTGGACAAAACACTCCTAAGAAGCCTCATTGATTTTTAAAATTTGCTTACCTAGAAAAAGAGTGAGGGAGTATTTTGTTGCCTAGAGGCTAGAGCAAAGGCCCGAATATAATAGTTATTCCTTAAAATTCTCATTTTTTTACAATAGCAAAAGCCCGAAATTTTTGTCAGAGATTAATAAAATTTCTTTTGTTGAGGGAAAAAAATCCACCAAAAATGAGTGATCATAGTGAATGAATATCATAAAAGGAATAACATTCACCAATTAAGATGAATGTCATTGAAAGATCCATCTAAAATAATTCTAACGAACTAGATTCTACCAGAGTCGAATGCGTATCCTATATATGTAACAGTGATGAAAGCTATTATATCAACCCACATGGACGCGTTACCTAAGAAAAAGCACATGGAAGTGGGGATGCTGTAGCACGCTCTACAGGACTATAGAGCAGGGAGGCTACATCCTTTCATTGCAAAGGGCTCATTAACTGTTCGGGACTTTCTTTGTTTTTTAAGGAAAATGATTTTGTAACGCCCCCAAAATTAGGGTACGTTAAGAAGCATTTATTACATAATAAAGAGAGTTTATTACATTATAAATACTTCAAAGAGGTACAGTTATTCAACAAAGGAGAAACTAGGCTCCTAACTACTGCTCCACTGGCTTCTCCCTCCTGGCAAGCTCCTCAGCTCCGAAGGCCTCCAAGGTATACATCTCGCCCTGTTCATCTAAGAGGTCTGACACATTATACCGGCGTCGCCACCAATATAATATGCCAGGGTCACCAAAAGGTAACACCGTGAGCTATAACGCTCAGTAGAGTAATCCCATACCCGCTAACCCATAACTTACAAACAAGACAAACATTAACATATTCGATATCAACGTTGGTGTCCAAGTTTCTCTTTGTTTCTCCTACGCGACTCGTCGTAGACCGTGTCAATCATTTCCATTTACAAAACCATCTTTCAAAATCATTTGCATTGGCTTCGTACCGCGGATAACCAAGCCTTACACACCCAACCTCGGTTCCGCCGTTCCGGGTTCCCGAGTATCCTCACAATGGTTCCGCCGCACCGGGTTCCCATTGGCACACAAAACTTGCTTTGGCTCCTCTCCACGGATAACCAAGCCATATTACCAATAAGGCTACCACGTCCGGCCCTATTGGCAATCTTCACAAAGGGCTACCAAGTCCGGCCACATTGTGGTTTTCACAACCCACGTAATGGGCTACCAAGTCCGGCCACATTACAAGTTTTCATTCACACAACGGGCTACCAAGTCCGGCCACATCGCGGTTTCGAAACACATCATATCATTATCCACACCCTAGGTGTTACGTTTCTACTTTCTCGATTCTCGTGTCTCGTTACAAGCAAAGACTCCGTGGTAGGACAAAAGTAAACATCATTCGTCATAATCCAACAAGATCATCCAACTCTATATTTAGCATGCTCGAATCAATGCTTGAAGCATAACGTAACAAGTAATACAAGCAATTCATCTTAAAGATCAAAATACAAATACTTACGTTCAAATGTGAATTCATCTTTCTTTGAAATTCAATCTTCTTTCTTTTTGGAAAGTTTAAAAGAACATATGTTTTTGAAACGATACTAGAGTTAGAAGGGTAAGATTAAACTACCTTGATCCGAAACTAGTCGGGGCCGAATAAGCTAGGTGGAAAATTCCCCCGAATCTGGACCGAACTTCGGACGGCAGTAACTCGGTCAATCTTTGGCCGAATAGAGTTCTTCTTGGGTCGGGAACGAAGCTCAAGAAATTCTCTACAACTTTCGTGATGAAAGTTAATCCTAGAAACGAACTTAGGTTGGAGAAAAATGAGGATGAATGAAGTGACAGTGAGCTGTCAAGAAAAGAAAATCCAGATTTTTCACTGAACTTCGGATGACAATATCTTTGTCATTTCTTAACCGATTGGGGTGGTTCTTGAGCCTAACTTCAAGGTTTCGAAGTGCTCTACAACTTTCCAGAAGGAAGTTGATCCTAAAAACTAATCTAAGCAGGAGAAAATGGAGGATTTCCGACGGGACAGTGGCTGCCCAGAAAATCAGAAATGGTTTTCTAGAGAGAAGGAAGAGCAAATGCTTTGAGGTGTGAGTTGAAAGGCTTAGAATGGCCTTCTATTTATAGGCAAGAGCTTGGCCCTCTCCTCTCTTTCTCTCTAAGTCTCACCTTGACACTTGGCAAGAGATCAAGGAAGATCAAAGGAAATCCCTAGGCTTGTAAGGCTATTTTGTACCAAGATTTGATCTTGGATCAATTGAATGGCTATGATTGATACTTGGTGGGCAAGAAAGATATTGGTACAAGATTTGGTGTTTAAACAATTGGATACTTGGTACAAAAGAGATTAGATTTGGCTAGGAAGATATATACACCAAGATATGAAGGTACAAGGAAGATCAATGCCAAGGTACAACCAATCTTCCTCTCTCTTTCCTCCTTCCTTCCCCTCTCTCTCTCCGGCCTCTCTCTCTCTCTCTCTCTCTCTCTCTCTCTCTCTCTCTCTCTCTCAAGTACTCACACACACACACACACACACATATATATATATATACACACACACATGCATACAATGTACAAGAATAATAAACAAATGGTACTTTTGTACCAAGGATCCAAGTAGGCCTTAAAAGCTAGGATTTACTCCATAACTAATGAATTAAACACATGGCAATATTTAAGTCATCCAAGTATTTATATAATATATACATATGTACTCATGTGATCTAGGAAGATCAAAATCCCAATAAAATAATGTCAATGGTACTTTAGGAAATCTAGGGTTTTGATTTACCCCAATAATTTAATGCACAAAATCACATGGGAAAATCCAAGACTTGATTATTTAATAAAATCCTTGTACTTTGTGAAAGACTAACCCTTTTATCCATTGGGTAATAAATCCCCTAACTTCTATTGTCCAATGGACAATAGTTATTAGGTAACTTTTAATATTAAAATAATCAAAAAGGTACTTTAAAGTAATCAAAAAGTTACTTTTTACTATTCATAGCACTTTAACCAAGTAAACATTTAATATAAACAAATGGGGTTTCTATTATCCAATGGATAATAATTTCCCTAACATTTATTGTCCAATGGACAAAGATTAAAACCAAAATAATTAAATGAAAAAGAATATTAAATTCTTAGTCTAGGGTTCAAAAGGTTCAAAGGGTCCACGAGGGGCAAAACGGTCATTTTGCGGTTAAGGAAAAGTAACTAGGTGTCTTGCTAGTTCGGTTTCTCTAACGAGTCGGTTAGAAACTAACTAGGCTTGCCAAATGGATTAAAGTGCCAAGAAATAATTTTTCAAGGGGCAAAAATGTAATTTTTGACAAAACCTTGGAAATTAAAATCAATTACAATAAAATTCAAATATTTAACGAAATTTTTAACGACCGAAAATCAGGGTCGTTACAGATTTTCACACTCCTCATTTTTATATTCAAATATTATTTTTTGTCTTTTAGCAAAAAAAATACTTACATTTTCAACACTAAAAAAAAAAAAAAAAACTCTTTTGTTTATCAAAACTCTACTTCTTTTTTTTTTTTTTACCTTATTTCAAAAGTAAATAAAATCGCATTTGCTAATCACGTTTTTTGGAAAAGCTTATCTTATAAACACGCTTCAGTGGTTGGTCAAGCCATATTAAGCAAAAAAATTAAGTTAGCTATAAATCACGCTTTTAATAGAAGCTAAAAACCACGCCTCTGCAAACAAAATGCCCATTCAATTGAAGGCGTGATTACAAATCACACTTTAGAAAACATGATTTCAAATGACGAGTTTAAGCTGTTGCTGCCAATAACGTTCACGGGCACGAGCAACAGAAACCATATTTGGACGTCATCACTAAGTTATCAAATAAAAAAATTATGTGAGCATAACGGGTGAGTTGAATTGAATATACAAGATATACCAAGGAATGAATTTGTCGCAACTATTGGAAAAAATGGTACCTTGCACAATTTCTTTCTTGCTTGTCCCTGTATGTCGTGTTAGGTATACGTACGAAGAAGAATTTCTAGTGTTAATCTAGCATTTTCCTCACTTCTCTTTTGTATTATTTTTTGGCATCTCCTTGTGGATTCTAGTGGTCATGACTGTCTCACTCTGACAAGGTTAATTAATCTTCGGTAGGTATGGGTTCAAGGCACAGTACTTCGACACCCCTGAATGTACGCTACCCAATTGGCTTGCTTGCTGGACTATTAACCTTTGATGTTGATGTTGCATATGCTAGCTTTGGCTATATAGATAGCCGGCGTGCCTGCGATCAGTGTCTGACTCTAGGATTTTGGAATTATGGGATCATTTATAAGCATGAATTCTTTAACCAGTTAGAGCATCCCCAATGGGGATGCATTTTAGATGAGGTTGGATAGTTATTTTAGATGTAAAAAGTTGTTAAAAGTTAGTTAGATGTAAAATAGAACATCCTCCCATCCAATGGTGAGATGTAAAAAAAGGATGGATAATTAACTAATTTTCTCTCCTCCTTAATTTTCCTCAACTTTCTTAACTCTAATTCAAGTATTACTTCCGTTGATAAATAATTTTGGTATCCGGTAATCGAAGATTTAAAAAAAAAAAAATTCCGAAAAAAAAAAAAATTTCGTCCCTTTTTTTTGTTTTACATCCAACTACAATTACACTAGATACTCCCATTAATTCTCAACCACATTATTTACTTTTACTCCCCACTCTCAACTACATCATTTATTTCAGTATTTACTCTCATCCACTCTCAACTATATTTTTTATTCTCATCTACTCTCACCTACATTATTTACTCTCAACTACATAATTGACTGCAGTCATTTATTCTCATCTACTTTCAACTACACCATTTAATTACCATCTATATATACTATCCTCTCCATTATTCATTCTCACACTCAAATACTATCCTCTCCATTATTCATTCTCACACTCAAATCTATATACAGTTTCTTCTTTCTAAAAAAATCATCATGAGTAGTGTAACCCAAAGAATATTACTGGGAGAATTTGACGGATCTTCCTCCGATGATGATGAAATTGCAATGGCGCAATTGATCATGGCCAGGCAATACCGAAAATTTCAAAAAAGGCGCCAACAAGGAGGTCATGTTGGTTCTACAAGCGGTCGAGCCTGGGGTTAAATCCGCCCACTTCATACTGTGTTCTAAGATTGCCCAACAACAATCCAAATTGGCGAAAGGTTTATTCTCAGTTTCTTTGTAATGTTTCTTCGCTAGATCAATCTATAACAATGATAACAAAATTATTTAATTAATTATCAAAATAATAATATTAACTAATTCTTATGAAAGCAAAAACTTGATAATAGCAAAATAATAACTTATTTTGTTATGAAAATAAATTCTTATGAAAACAAAATAATAATATTAACAAAAATAATAATACCTCATTTTGTTCTGTCATTCCACTTTGATGTTGCCTTTGAATTTGCCTTAAATGTCCACGATATTTGTTACAAGCCTGTTGGATGACTTGCCATCGAGACTTGATAGAAGCATCTGATCGTACATCGCCTCCTGTGAATTCGGTATATTTTTTTGCAACCCGATCCCATAATTTAGATCATGCTTGGTTAGTACCGACAATCGGGTCTTGACTAACGCACAAGTAAGCATTACAAATTGCTTCATCTTGATCGGAGGTGAACGATTTTCCTCTCGCACTACGACTTCCATCTGTCATAATTGATACAATATTTTTTTTGGAGGGTGTTTGTGGAGAATGGAGGAATTTTTTGTAGTGAAAATCATGTTAAAAACATCCATTTATAGGTAAAGGAAAAAAATGCCCGTTGCTGATTTGATCCGTTGATCAACGGCCAAAAGAGCCGTTGGCTGATTGATCAACGGTCGGCTGAAACACTGAATCTCTC